>PVJA010027559.1:0-2500 GCA_004027025.1 Myocastor coypus | reverse complement strand
TAAACGAGGCATTTTAACACGTGGTAAAGCAAATCCCAAAGAGCATCAAGGATGTGTAAATCACAGCATGTGAATTTTTAGCACATCAGATGAGGTGTCGTTTGGTCACCTAGTGACACAGATGGTTCCAAATTCTACAGAGACCTTTGAGGATGCAAATTTGAACCACTTCCAGCAAATTCATAAACTGCAGCAGATGCATTAGTATTTGCTAGCATCTAAATAAGAATTTTTGTGTATAGGAAAGAAAGAGAAGAGGATATCCAATTTTTCTACTGTTATGTCCCAAATAAACAGTTTCTTCTTGCTGTTTGGATGATACAATCAAGGAATCTGGGCATGTTGTTAAAAATAAATCCAAATATGCCATTCTATCTAATTTTGCTATGTTTACCACTTTTTTCTCCAAATTTTCTAGTTAAATCCTAATGCAGCGTTTATGTAACTTGTATATTTTCTATTTAAGAAAACAATTTTAAAAATGGTTATTTTCATGATATCTGAGATTTAGAAATTTTAGAAAGCTTTAACTGTATAAGCTTGGTAGGCTGTCTTATGTAATGCAGACAAAATATTTGGCCTAGCTACAGTCAGCTAAACTTTGGATCCTAGAGTAACAGCTCTCAGGTGACTTCCACACATGGGCGGAGAGTTCAGGCTGGCTTAGGTGGAGGGTGTCAGGTCTTCTCCATCGTCCTCTAGCTCCCAAAACGGTAGCCTACAACTGGAATCACCGATCAAGGACAATAAGCAACTTGCAGATTACAGCCAAAATAGACATAGTACTCTCAGCTATGTATATAAATTTAAGATATTTTAGCTTCAGAAGAAACCAACTCAGTAATTGACTTGATTTAATTAGGCTCTCTGATATTTTTATGGGTAATGACTCATTTCTTGTGCCTAAATGTTAATCAACAGATAGCTGAATAAGCTATAGAAATGTGAATTCCTTAATGGAAACTATGAGCAAGTCATTTAAACGTTGTCTTGAGCCTTGATCGAGGTCTGGAGTAACCTATAGTATAATATCCTTTATTCGGGTGGAGACATAAACCTAAAAGTAAAATTATGAAATACTAAAAGGCATCCTAATCCATGAAAATTTACTAATTGATTATCCATCAACACATTATACTTTGAAATTTGTGTTGATTTACTTTCACGTGGATAGACGCAGAAATGTGAGGCTCCACTTATCTAATGGAGTCTTGGCAACATATTTACTTTAAAGTATTGATTCTGATGTATGAATGGGATATTCCAAACCAAATATTGCACTCCATCGTTATTTATCCATTTTCCTTAAACTTTTCGAGGTCAATATTATAAAATATATGTTACAATGATTATGCTAATAACTAGGGAGTTACAATACTTTGAGCTAGCTTCAATTATTTTCTGAAGAAATCTGCTAGAGGGCAATAAAATAGCAACAGAGATCAAGTGTGGGCTTGACCTGAAGAGCATGAGCAACAAATTGTACTGAGTTCAGTTGAATTAATCATATCAGATTGTTCAGTAAAATTCCAGTGGCCCTTTGCAACAACCCTTGTCTGTGTTTGCTTGAATTGATAGACTTTTCTCTTTTTTTTTTTTTTTTCTTTTTTTACTCAATAGCATATTTCTTAACTGTATCTTTTTGGGAACACGCATAAGTTGTTTTTCTAAAAAGTGATTTTGGACTATAAATATAGAATTGTTTTTCTCTGGGATGCTTTGAAGCTTTGTTAGAAAGGAGAAATTCCCATCAGCATAATGTTGTTTCATCTTAGTACTAATTTGTAAGTCATTTGGTTTTTTTTTTTTTTTTTTTTTTTTTTTTTTTTTTTTTTTTTTTTTTTTTTTTTTTTTTTTTTTTTTTTTTTTTTTTTTTTTTTTTTTTTTTTTTTTTTTTTTTTTTTTTTTTTTTTTTTTTTTTTTTTTTTTTTTTTTTTTTTTTTTTTTTTTTTTTCTATATATATATATATATATATATATATATATATATATATATATCCATATATACTGTTTAAATTTAACACGGGTTATATTACATATTTTCATCATCAGTTCAGTTTAGATTAATACATATAGGCATATAAGATTGATCGAACAATTAAACATTAACCCTTCTAAATCAACAGTATTATTTTTTTTCTTTTCCCCTTTCTTTTCTTTGAAAGTGGACATATTGCATATTGTCCTCACAATCATTCTACAGAGTACAGTGTGTGGGCATGACCCACCGCCCTATTGATGTTGCTTAGAAAAAAAAAAAAAGGAAAAGAATATACTTCTCTTTGGACTAAGAGGAAGCAGATACATACACAGTCAAATGTTCTGCAATTGCAGTGGGCCACGACTGAAGCTTGTGATGTTGGAGGCTATTGAATCTAAGCCTCCTAAAGCTCGTCTCACCAATCTACCTCTGTGTTTCATGCATTATAATTAAGCATTTTTTTTTTCCCTGCTGGGTGGTCAAGGGCAAGTTGAAGCAAGACCTGTATAACAAAACATT
>PVJA010027558.1:0-28367 GCA_004027025.1 Myocastor coypus | reverse complement strand
CTACTTTTTTGTACATTTCCCCAGAAACATTACTTCTACTTGAAATGTTATCTTCTTTAAAAATATTTCTCTTTCTGAAGGTAACACATGGCCATTCATATTGTATGCTTAAAGCTCTGGAGAATGAAGTAATTGAACCACCTATTTTATATGTGCACAATGGTTTTCCTTATGTCAACCATATTAATCAATCCCACCACTCTTTTCCACTGAGCCTTCAAAAGCCTTCATAATGCTTCTCTACACATTGCCCTGGGCATCTGCTATGAATCTATCTAAGCTAGCATTAAAAATGAAATGTGTGTTTTCACTCCTGAGCTAGAGCTCTAAACCTGTGGTAATATCCACTGCATTCTCAAAATAGGATCGCAGGTACTGAACATGCACAGTTAGGCTTCAGAATGGAAACATCCTGGCCTTAGCTTTTTCACACATTCCAAGCATTGGGGCACAGAACCTGACATGCACAACTTTACGTAGGAGAGGTTCGTTTTGCCTGGGCTGCTGTCCATAATCCAGTGCAGAAGCCTGTCTTAGAGAGCTATAGTGTAGAAAAGTATGCTGAAACCATTAAAGGCAGGAAGCAGGTTATGAAGGTGTCAGACATGAGCAAGAATGTAACCTTCTAGATTGTGCCACTGGTGACCCACTTAATAGCACTCATCTAGTAACAGCAAGCCCTGGACTAATTTCCTGAGGAGTACTTTGTCCCCCAAATCAAATCATTTTCCAAACCATGAGATTTATGGGCAAATTTTAGATCCAAATTATCAGATTATACCCTGAATCTCCACCGTCCAAAGACTCATGTTCATGTAAATTTATAAAGAGCACTTAAATTATCTTTACAAATCATAAAAGTCTTCTTAAAAATGTACTTGGTACAGGGTTTACAGGGTCTTACCACACAGACCAAACTCCTAGTGATTCTCCTGTTTTCAGCCTCCCAAGCACTGGGATTACAGGCATGCACCACCATACCCAGTCTGAAGTTACAAAAGTTGTCACAGTTTTAATGGTGCTGAAAATCTAACTCTAAAGACTTCTTTAAGACTCAGCATAAACTCTTTTGCAGCATTCTGTTTGTCAGTATCCAACTGAGAATTTTTGTATCTTTGTTCATTAAGGATGTTGACCTTTATTACTCCATGGGAAGTCACCTAATTGCACTCTTCTGAGAAATGGAGTTCTCTTCCTAATCTTTCCAGGACACCTCTTCCTTCAACCCTGCTCACTGAGATATGCAGGGCTGGCTAGATTGAAGCAGGTGCTCCCTGAGTTGGCTAAAGTGCTAGATGGAATCTGGCTGAGAGAAAATGAGTTTTAGTTAACAGCAAAGCTGTAACACACAGGTAAGAATCAATTTTGATAGACAGACTGGAGGCTTGGGCAAGAGCCTGTGAGATTCCAGGGCTAAGACATCTCAGCTGAGCCCGCAGCACTCAGAAAAATTATACTTTCCTTATCGTAAAGGTGATAGCTTTACAGTCATCCAGCTGTTCCCATTGCACTGCTAATTGGTGGCCTTCGATCCTGGTACAAAATTGTCCTTTTTCTCAATAAAGCTGATGCCTACAAAGTTTCTCTTCCCATGTATTCTGGCGTGAGCCCTGGCCTCCTCTAACTGATACCAATAAAACCATAAGCTTTTGGATTTATGGCCTTTCATTTCACAGAGAATATTGGTTGTTCCAGAGCTCCACAACTGCAGAGGATTCTCTGCCTTTATTTTAAATCTGTCTGTCATATATCTGGGTGGATTAGACTGATACTGTCGACAGAGGTTTCAATAGTTTTCTTTTCTGGCTTAGTCTTTCTCTGGTTTTGCTGTGGTAATACTTTGGGGACATTGCTTTCTTACCAATTTCTTTAAATAGTTTGAGGAATACTGGTATAAATTTTTTCTCTAAACTTTTGATAGAACTCAGCATTGAATCAGATTTTCCTTTCTTGGTATAGTTTTAGTTACAAATTCAGTTTCGCTGAGTGATGTTGAGTTACTAAGAATTTTTTGGTCTTGATTCAGCTCTCACAACTCACATGAAACTAGGAATGCTCTGTGTTTTCGTATTGAAATAAAATTAGAATAAAATCTTACATAATAGATGGTGATGATCTTCTGGATTTCTGCAGGATTTGTTGTGATTTCACCCTTTTATTTCTCATTGTATGGATTTTCAGTGGTTGATAGAAAAAGAAGATCCCGATTTTTTAATATATGTAGAATCAAATGAGGGTACCTTTGGAATCATACTTTTAAGTGAAATAAATCAGACACATATGTTTAGATCTTGCATTGTTCATATCTGGTGTGAGAAATCAAAAGGGTAAATATGGATAAAATGTGTGACAGATATTGGGAAATAGTAAGAAAGTGGTCAAATAGGGATAAGAGAGGGGAGGTAAGCCGGGCGTGGTGGCTCATGCCTGTAATCCCAGCACTCGGGAGGCTGAGGCAGGAGGATCAGTGAGAGTTCGAGACCAGCCTGGGCTACAAAACTGAGCTTAAGGCCAGCCTGAACTGTACAGCGAGACCCTGTCTCAAAAAGACAAAAAGACAAAAAAAAAAAAAAAAAAAAAAAAAAAAAAAAAAAAAAAAAAAAAAAAAAAAAAAAAAAAAAAAAAAGAGAGGGAAGGGAGAGATGGGTAAGAAAAAATAAGAGAATAGACATAATACATGGACACAATGCTTATGTAGATAAACACCAAAAGTGGGATTGAAGAAATGGAAGGGAGTTGGGTTAAAGGAAAAATCAAGATGTATTATATACAAGTATAAATTCCCTATGATGAATGTGCTCAATATGTATATCTAAAACGTAACAATGTAATTAACTAAAAATAATCTTTCATACAAGCAAAGAAAAATATCACATTATCCCATTCAGACAAGCAGAAAAATTCTTTGAACATATCTAGCATCCGCTTACAATAAAATCCCTGAAAAGTGGTATGAAAGAAAACTCCAAACCCATAAAAGCCACTTATGGAAAAGTCAATGGCCAACATCATACGAAGTGTAGAAAGGCTGAAAGCATTCACTGTAAAATCAGAAGCAGGACAACAATTTCCAATACAATACATCTCCTTAACATCATACTCAAACTGTTAGCCAGGGCTGTCAGACACAAGAAGGAAAAGAAAGAGATAAAGATTGAAGATACCTCAAAATTTTCTACCAAAGACTCAAAGAATTAGTAATCCAATTCAGCCACACAGTGGAGCACAAAATCAGCACACAAAAATTAATAATATTCGTGTGTTCAAATAATCAGCTTGCTGAGAAATGAATTTGAAAAATAATATTCCCCATGGTATTAATAAAATGTAAATGCATAAGAATTAGCTTAACCAATGAAGTAAAAGGCTTCTCTAGTGAGAACTACCATGCTCTGATAAAGGAGAACAAGCAGGAGACCAGAAAAGGAAAAGACAAGCTCAGCTGTAGTGGCACCTGCTTGTAATCTAGCACTTTGGCAGGAGGATTGATGTGGGTTTAAGGCTAGCCTGGGCTACAAAGAGAGTTCAACTCTAGCCTGATTGCTTAGTGAAACACTGTCTCATGAGGACAAATAGGAAAAGAAAGAAAGAAAGAAAGAAAGAAAGAAAGAAAGAAAGAAGGAAAGGAGGGAGGGAGAAGGAGGGAGGGAGGAAGGAAAGAGGGAAGGAAGGAAAGAAAGAAAGAAAGAAAGAAAGAAAGGAAGGAAGAAAGGAAGGAAGTAGGTAGGAAGGAAGGGTTGTAAAATTATGTGCCGGTGCTGAAAGAAACAAAGAGAAGACCCAGTGAAGGTGGCTCAGTGGACTTACTGAGATTATGTTCCCAGTGAAGAAAGAACCTCTGAAACAACTCAGCTTTATTCAGGATAGTCAGCGTGATCTGGTGCACAATCAACTCAGCAAAGGAGAACCATGTGCTGAGGCACTAACGTGACCACGGTCTCATTAGAGTAAAGGAGGGCCACGTGCTTAGTCACGAGCACAACCATGACCTCCATCCGCTTCCATCCGAGGGTTCACTCAGGGGTCACCCAATAGTATTTCACAAAAGGGAGAAAGGAACAAATAGAGAACCCACAGGTGAAGCTGCCCTATCACAGCTGCCTCTGGGCTCTCCCCATCACACTCTGCTTTTGAAATGCCCATCAGGCTACAAGGAAGGAAGGAAGGAAGGAAGGAAGGAAGGAAGGAAGGAAGGAAGGAAGGAAGGAAGGAACGAACGAACGAACGAACGAACGAACGAACGAACGAACGAACGAACGAACGAACGAACCACTATTCCTGGACCGAAAGAAAAATATTGTCACATTGTTCCAAAATGGATATATAACAATGATGCAATCCCAACCCAGACACCAAAAGCACTCCTTACTGAACTAGAGAAAGCAGTTCTAAAGCCTGAATGAAAACAGAAATAACATAATACAAAAACTAATCTTGGCAAATGTGAGCAAATAGGAGGCGTCATAGTTCCAGACTGCAAGTTTTATGGAGGAATTACAGTGACAAAAACTGCATGTTAGGTATTGAAAAACAGAAACATGGATAAATCAAACAAATGACAGCATACAGAAGCAAACCAAACAATATTTAGATATCTGATCTTTGACAACATTGTGAAAAACTTTTTCTGGAAGAAAAATAGCCTCTACAACAAAGGTAGAGAAAAAACTTGATGTATAAATACATGAGACTGAAATGCCCCGTGTCTCTCACTATGTGCTAAATGCAAATCAAAAAGAATCAAAGAGAAAATATTTAACCTGGCTGAGACATAGAACAGGTAGATTTGTAAATCATAGGTGTAAGGGAAAACTCCCTCAACAGAACACCCATGATGCAAGAAATGACTTTGAGAAGAAATGGACAGGATCATATCAAATTAAACAGTGTTCTGGGCAGCAAAGAAGCAGCAACGTACAGAGACTACCTGCAGAACTGGAAAGCAAATTGCTTTCCACATTTAACAGAACACTACTAACTAAACTATATAAAGAGCCCAAAAATGAGTGTTCTTTTAAATAAACAACCCAATAAAAATGAACAAGTGAAATGAGTAGACACTTCCAAAAATATATACAAAACACAAGAAGCACATGAACACATGCTCAATGTCGCTAAACATTAGAGAAATATAAATTACAAGAGCATTGATCCCATCTCACTCCAGGAAGGATAACTGTCTTTGGGACATCAAACAATAACAACTGCTGGCCAGGCGACAGGCAAAAAGGAGGCCTTCTGTATTGTTGGCTGGAAAGAAAGCTGGCGCAACCACTATGTAAAGCATTATGGAAGTGCTAATGAGAGCTACAAGTATAAGGTTCATCTAACTTAGGTGTTTCCTGTCTCTGTGTCTTCTGAAAGAGTTAAAAGTTTGATGTCATAGGGCTACATGTGTGTACATGTTTATGGCTGAGCAACTCTTAGTAGCTAAACCTTGAAAGCTGCCTACATAGCCACCAAGAGATGAATTTTTTAAAATATATCTATACAAAGTGGAATATATCTCTATCATGTAGGTAAAATTTGAGTCATTTTTAGGACAAAGGATGCACCTTGAAATCATCATATTCAATGACACAAATTGAACACAAAAGCTTCATTATTGCATGATTTCCCTTACATAAAAATCTGTGTTATGTATAAGCTAAGAAGAAATAAGTTCATTGAGAATAAAAGTTTGGTATTAGGAAAGAGGAAGATAGATCTTTGGAAAATTGAATGAAACAGATGGAGACAGTGTGTACGGGAAGGAAAGAGAAAATGTACATATACCAAGTCCACACAGTGCACAAAATTGTGTCCTACAAGCACGAACCAATAAAAATTAAAATTTAAAAGTAGTAACAAAAACTATACCAAGAGCATACTGAATTTAGCTATATTTCCTGTTGTGCATCTTTATATGCAGGA
This sequence comes from Myocastor coypus, assembly GCA_004027025.1. NCBI lineage: Eukaryota > Metazoa > Chordata > Mammalia > Rodentia > Myocastoridae > Myocastor > Myocastor coypus. Next base: position 22,454 of record PVJA010027558.1, on the reverse strand, counting down.
CAAAAATTTGCAAAATTTCTGTCTTTGTGTCTTTTAACAAGAATAATGGCTCAAATGCCCAGTGATTTTGTTGGTTTAGTTCCTTTCATGCAATCTTCAAAGTAAATGTCATGAATCCATCTTCATTTTCACAGCTATGAAATGAAAATACAAGATTCTTTGTTTAGTTTATGGATTGGTAAAGGAAAATCTCCAAATTATTCAAAATAGAACAAGAAGTGGTGGTGTGTTGCCCCAACAATACCGCTCCCAAGTAGTTGAGGTAAATATCAAGCTATAAATCATGCTCATAGTTTACAATACATTGAGAATATAATGCTACTTTTGTTTTCTTCAGTTGAGGGATACCTAAACTGCTTTCACTTTTTCAGCATTATGAATAGTGCCACAAGTTTTTGTGTGGCTGTATATGTTCTTTTGGTAATGTATGTAGTACAGGACCGATAGGGTCTCACTACATAGATGGGGCTCATAGTTGTCCTGCTCCAGCCTCCCAAGCACTAGGATTACAGGTGTGCATCACCATGTTCGGTCTCAGTCGAGGTCTCAGCATGCCCTGAGTGCAGGGCCACACTGCGCGCTGGTGATGGACCCCAGTTGCTGCATCTGTCTAAGCAGGCACTTTGATCTGCTTAGCTATCTTGCCAGCTGTATATATTTCATTACTCATTTGATAATAACATTATTAAATTTTTCAAGTTTCATTACAGTTTTCTATGCTAGATAGCAACTTCTACTCTGGCTATCAAAGCACAGAGATCTCCAATTCTCTATTACTTTATCAATATTTGTTAGGATCTAATTAATTGTTCTCATGAGACCTAAGTAGAATCATCTTAGGGACGGCAAAACAGCTCAGTGGATTAAAGCACCTGTAAGGAGGCACAGGGGACAGGAGTTAGATCCCAGGCCTGCTGTGCTGACCTTACCCCGGAGCGTGCTGAGATGGTGGGTGATTGAGACTGGGTGTGGTAGCCTGTGCTTGTAATCCTGGCTCCTGGGAGGCTGTAAACAGGCAGATCACTACAAGTGTGATATAGTAGTTAGACCCTGAATACCCTGTAGGCCCTGCCCTAAAATACAAAAATAATAAATAAAGAAGTAGTAGCACGTTATAGTCTGGTTATATTTCCTTCTGGAGTATCTTTGCATACGCTTATTGGCCACTGCATACTGTGCATGGGGAAATATCCATTCATTTAATTACATCTTTAAGAACTCTTTACTATTTTAATCAAATTTTCTACTGTGTTCTAAATGTTCATTATGCTTTCCTGATACTAGATCACTTATATGATGGTCTCTTCATTCTTTTCACAATCTGTTTAATATACTTTTAAATTTTAATTAATCCTGCTTTCATATTTTGCCTTTGATATGCATTTAGGCTCAAATCTTTTTATTTGTTATTAATTTTTCATATATTTATATAGGGTCTCACTTCGCAACCTAGACTTGTAGTGATTTTCCTGTTCTCAGCCTTCTCATCCCTGAGATTACCACCACACTCAGTCCTGGTGGCCAGCTCAGTGTACCCAGGGGCTGTGGTGACGTATCAAATGCTGGTGTCTACCCTTACCTACGAAGGCATTTAGTTCACTGAGCTATCTCCCTGGCATTTCAAATCTTTTTAAAAGCGTTAAATGCTGTCAAGAAACATTTAATTTATTTCCTTAGAGTGATACAGTTCTAATTATTAGTTTTTGAACATTTTGAGTTCATTTTTGCATGTGATATGTAATAGTGGATCTGTTTTATATTGTGCAGGTTGCTATTACAAAAATATCATAGACTTCATTGTTTAAAAAGAGATGTTTCTTTCTTAATTTTAAAGACAGGAAAATCTAGGATAGAGATATAGCCATATTTGATGTTCGTTGAGCACCTACGTTATGTATCCTAGGTCTTCGTCTTCACAGGACAGGTTGACTGAAAGATCTCTCAGGGGTCTCATTTAAAGCAATAAGGGAGCCGGGCGTGGTGGCACACGCCTGTAATCCCAGCACTCGGGAGGCTGAGGCAGGAGGATCAGTGCGAGTTCGAGACCAGCTTGGGCTAAAAAAGTGAGCTCAAGGCCAGCCTCAACTGTGTAACGAGACCCTGTCTCAAAAAGACAAAAATAAATAAATAAATAAATAAATAAAGCAATAGGGGTATAGCAAAATAGCTCAGCAGACTAAGTTGTCTGCTTAGGTAAGCTCAGGGGCTATGGTCAGACCCCTGGCACCACATGCTGTGCTGGCCCCACCCGCAGGATGTGCTGAGCCAGCCAGAGTCCAAGAGTGGTGGAGCACACCTGTAATCCCAGCACTGGGGAGGCTGAAAATAGGCAGATCACCGCGAGTCCATAGTAAGATCCTCAAACAACCAAATATACTTTCTTTGAAAACGTAATCATCCTATTCATAAGGGATCCACTTTTATAAAATAATCAGTTCCCAAAGGCACCAACAACTTCAATTTTCACTGTATGAATTTGGAGAGACATACACTTTAAAACCACAGCCAGATCCAAATTCATTCCTCTGTGTGAAGCCGTCAAATTTTACAAGCACCATTCACTGAGAGGATTGTTTTTTCCAGCTGGGTATGTATGCAAAAAATCAAACGCAGGAGCTGAGTACCTGTTTTGCATAGAACATAGAATGTGAACATAGGCTCCATAGATACAACTTATCCTCATAAATTTTGGAAATTAACATTCTGTAATTCAGTTACATTGTTAAGCAGGAGATACTACTAATACTACACAAAAATAATCAAAGTTCTGTATCTTGAGAAAACAAAAATTCATCTGTTTATCTCCATATCTAAAAGTTACATTTAACATATCATTTGGAACTCTAATATCCTGGGTCTTTATTGACCTTGAAGGGCTAGGGCCAAAATATTGGCTATCCTTATAGCCCTTCTTTTTCTCCAATTTTTGGTCTGTTAACTTACATTCTTAACCCTCCAGCAGAAAAGCTTTGTGATACTGTTACTCTATAACATAGGTACTTGAGCTTATCATCACTGGCTTTCTGAGTATCAAATATCTTTGACTTAGCTTGGAAATGATATTTTCCGACCATCATTGATATTGTAATAACTTTCCATGCAAGGTGATATAAGCAGTTACACAATTTTGACACAGATATTTGGGAATTCAAGGAAATACAAAATTCTAGCCTGTCAAGACTATAGTATTTGGCCCAGTCTCTTATTTTCAAGTACTACTCTTGAGAGAGAGAATGACAGTAACTGAGTTTACACCAGGAGCAGTACATATCAAAAAGACAAGAGTGACATGGAACTCTAGTTAGTTGTAAAACGATTAACTATGACAACAAAATCAAGCCTTATTTTGTTTTACTACACATTTTATAAGTTTACTATATATGCAGTTTTGATTTACTATTGTGTAGTAGAACTGTGATTGACTTAGCAAAATAGAAGCTGTTCACATTATTTAGAGCATTTTTATTTACTTATTTATGTGTTTATTTTTTGTGGGCTTTGTTAATATTGTAGGCCATGTCTGCAGATCATAAAATTGCATCTTAATTTTAGGGAGTTTGAGCATGCCCCTAACACGAGAATGTTCACCCACTTCCACTCCCACCCCCCCCCTTTCAACTCTTGTTCCACTTTCGATTTGAAAAAACCTACTTTTCACTTTTTCTTTAATTCTTTCTTTAAAATTCATTTTCCCTTCCTTTGCTCTTTCTGCCTTCTATTTCTCACCCCACTTACCACTTGACGAAAGCGCTCCCTACTTTCAACTATCTATGCTTTATTTTTTCAGCTGTCCCTCAGACAGAGGACTAACATCTAGAATATATAATGAGAATAATAATATTACAATTACCCCAAGTAAAAGACCCAATCAAAACTAAGCATGCACAATGAACAGGCACTTCTCTGAAGTAGATGACCAGTAAGTATACAAAAACATATTCAATATTACTGCACATAGTGTTTCACAGAATAATGTAAATTAGAATAATGCTGAGGAGCGATTTTGATCCAGAAAGGAAAGCTAGCATCAGGAAATAAAGTAATATCAGACGCTGGTGTGACTCTGAGAAAAAAAACATGAGCATCTCTAAATGATTGGGCGTGATGTAAATTGGCAGAAACGCAATGGAGAAGGTCATGGTGAAGATTCCTCAAAAACATGAACCTAGATTTGATCATTTAACCGAGTTATTCCTTGTCTAAGAATCTTCCTGAAAGAATGATAGTCATGTTTCACAGTGATGCATACATAGTCCTGCCTAAAGAAGAACAATTTTTAAAAATTTATTCTTCAAAATAGCCTAAATGTCTGCCTACAGAAGAATGGATAAAGGAATGTGGAGTTTATACACAATGAAGTACTGTCCTTCAATCAAGAAGGAAACAGAGGAGGTATTTGTAGGTAAGTGATTGTACCTCAAGGCCATGCAATTAAGCAAAATAAATCAGACACACATGTTTAAGCATGCATAGGTTTTCTTCACTGAGAAACCTCAAATTAACATTCTAAATTTTGCATGCAACTGTGATCAGCACAGAACTTCCCGTGTGATCAACAAATTTTAAATGAAAAAGTAGCAACTATTTCAATTCTGTTTGGACATAGACACATGTTTGTTGTGAAAATTAAGGTCAGAGTGGGTATTTTAAAAAGTATGAGTTTAATAAATGCTTATTTTACTTAAAGTCGATATCTAAATTCTCATTTTATGAATAATGATATCATTATGGCAGACAAGCACCTTAAAGCCCATTGCATTTTTACCAAAATTCTATCAATAAATATGGATTTTATGAAAGAGTTTAAACTCTAGCTATGATATCAAACAAACACTTATAGATAGCTTTAAAGACGCTTATTTTTTTCATAAAGTAGAAAATGGCTTATTATAGGCACACCATTATTATTAAGGATATATTAATTATATTTTTTTCTTAAAATGGAAAAATGTCACTTTTTACAGCACCCTTGTATCCATATTTATGAAGCCCTGCAAAGAATAACTATAATTATTTGAAGGCTACTTGAGAAGCTAGAGAGAAGTGTGTTAAGCATCACCGCAATGCAGGGGCCAGGGAGATAGCTCGGTGGCCTAAGTGCCTGCCAGGCAAGTGCAAGTTCCCAAGCTCAATCTCAGGTTCTGCGTGTCCTGTCAACCCTATAGTCCAAGGTGTGATGGAGGAAGCCTGTAATCTTAGTGCTGGGGAGGCTGAGACAGGAGGATCACTATGAGTCTGAATTGCATAGCCAGATCCTCTGGCAAAAGAAACAAACAAAAAAAAGAAGCAAAAGACTCATACAGCATGATTTAGATCTCTGCAGCGCCAATCTGACCTTGACTTTAACCATTTTCCTGCAAACTGGACTCGTCTTGCACACAACTTCCTGTACATGAACAGAACATCGCCTCCTACTCCCTCGGATATATGAAAGCGCAGGCATGTTCAGCATTCTAACGCTTTGCAGTCTTTAGTTCAGTGTCACTGAACGCTTTGTACATCTTTTCTGTCTATAATCTTGCATTTGCCTCTATGTGGTTTATATGCAATGGTTTTATATGAAATACTGTTTTCCTCAATTTACCTAATGTTATATTTTCATTGCATATTTATGAGCCTTTGTTTGAAATTTTATGCACTGAACATCTGCATAATATTTCCACTTAGTATGTAATGAATAGCAGTATGTAATATCTTGTAATTATTTGTGTCCATCATAAGAAGTGTATTAGAAAAATGTCAAACATAGTTATAAAAAATAAGGAAATTTATTTTTCAATCATTTAGATATGTGATTTTTACAAATTCCTTAATTTATCAAAATATTCATGTACCTATTGGTAAATGCTAAAATGTAAGACAATCATGTATTTATGTTTTTAAATGTACTTACTAAAATTATCACAACACTGTTTCTTCTCACAGTCTGAATATTCCTAATATATAAATAATACATCATCTTCTGGAGAAGTTACAAAATAAATGGTTTAATTATATAAGTAAAATATTTAATAGGGAAATTTTTAATATTGAAACATTTTGAGGGCTGTGGAGATAACTCAGCATTCTGAGTGCTGTCCAAAGCAAGTACAGGGACCGGGATTCTATCCCCAGCCCCAGCAGCCAGGCATGGTGGCACACACCAGTAATCTCAGCACTTGGAAGGCTGAAGCAGGAGGATTGGTATGAGTTTTAGACCAGCCTGGGCTACAAAAGTGAGCTCAAGGCCAGCCTGAACTGCATAGTGAGACCCTGTCTGAGAAAGACAAAAAATCCCCAGCTCCATAGGTCACAGCGGCCCTGCCCCCAACCACGCTGAGCCTGCCAAGACCAGATGTGTTGGCTCATGCCTGTAATCCTAGTGTTGGGGAGGTGAAGGCTGAGATAGGAGGATCACTACAAGTTCTAGGTGTATAGTGAGACACTTTACCAAATACATAAAAATTAAAAATAAATTTGGAGATGTATATTGCAAATCAATCCTATGATAGTATTAGTCAGAGCTTGATTTTGCTGATAACATATTTATGTTTGCTTTGCCTTGTTTTTTGAGCTAGAGCCTCACTTTGCAGTTTGGGCCAGCCTTGTGCTCACTTTTGTAGACCCCAGGCTGGTCTCAAGCTTACAGCAATTCTTCTGTCTCAATCTTGTGAATGCTGGGATTATAAACATGAGCCGACATGATCGGTTCTGTGTTCTTATTTTATTATAAAAGGTATTTATTTATTTATTCATTTATTTGTTTGAGGGCAGATTAACATTACACCTTGCTGAAAATGTCAGGTAATCTTCTTAATGAAAACTTACTCTGTAAAAGAATTAATCCATACCCTAATAGAATACTATTGTTCTTAACAGTTACTGATGTTTCATTCATGTAAGAAATCTATATAATTTGAAAAATCCATTCACTCAAATAAATCTCAATTTGCAACTTTCAAATTCATAGTTATCTTATAGTCAGCATAGCTAAGGCCAGTCATCCTAATACTTTACCTTTTGTCATGAAATCATTTACTTTCACACATAACATTATTCATGAATGCAAAATAAAGCGAGAGAAATCTCAAATAATGGATCTGTTATGGCATTTATTTTAGAAACACAATTAACTAGTATATACAACACACATTCTCATTCTGTACATTTCAAAGAACTGATGTAATGGTTATTTTAATTGTTTTATGAACTTGTATATATTCCTTGAGCACATCTTATGATAACCTCTCTACTGGATAGGATTAATGTGCATTCTAGGCAACCACACACCCAGAATAGTTGATGAAATTTTTATTTCATGTGATGCTTCTTGTTCAGGGTCTCTAACAAGATTTAATTTCATGCATTAACAACCAATTTCTAGGGAGATGCTATGATCAATGTAATGGTCTAATTTAAATATTTCCTCCAAATCACAGCAGTTTATTTTGATTCATATAAAATAGACATGCATAATTTCATTACTTGCAATTTTACATAGCAATTACATTTTGTTAAATGTATTTCAGTGATTCTAAATTTACCCACTGAACAAATCACTTTGATTGTCTTCATGCTATTTTTTGGCATTTTAATTCCTACAATATGTGTGTTTTGCTCTATTGTGCTAATGATTGAATAAAGATGAAATATTACTTAAAACACTGTTTTGGGGAGGAATAAGTTAAAATTGTAAACATTAAAAAAGAAAGAAGTTAAAAAAGAAAGAAGTCTTCAAATGATATAAATGAGTGTACATGTGGAGATGTATACATGTAATTACATGTGTATGTATGTATGCATGTGAGTGAATAAAATACAAAGATATAAAAGAATTATAAAAGAGGAAAACACAAAAGGAAAATGGGAAAAGTAAGGAAGGTGGGAATGGGGTTCATGAAATCATAAAATGACTAATTCTCCAGATAGTCAATGATCCAATGTTTTGGTGCCTTTATTTTCATATTTTCATGTTCTTCAGTCACATACGTCAGCATTTTATAAGTTGTAAAGACAAGCAAATGCTAAAACCCTATGTGCGCAAAGAAGTGCATAAATATATCTGTATCGTAAATCTGATTTGATATACGACACAATTATTAATGTTCAATTTTGAAAGTCAGAACTAAAGTTGAAACACATTTGTGTTTGAGTAAAGGTGACAACACACTCTTGCGCGGCATAGCACCTTTCCTGTTACTAAGTGAACACTCTGCTGACATCCCCGGATTTCTTCTACAAGATGATTCTGTCTTAGTAAATACCAAAGGTATTTACTAAAGGTTTCCTTTTGCTTCCTGATGTATATGAAGCTAGAAAAATGAGGAATACATGGTATAGATGTCATCCAATATCAGAATTTGATATTTCATAGGTCCCAACTAGGAAATACATGTATGGGATTGTCTATGGCTAAAATGCCATTTGGTAGATTGAAGTATATTACTTAATTTTGATTTACTTAAAAATAATTATGGAAAAATTTCCTTTCAAATATATTCAAAAGCGTCTCTAGTGACACCTTGTCATTCACCACGGCAGGTGCAAAGCTTGTGCGCAAACCTCGCTGATGTCTTTGCCCTTGGAAACACAGCAGGTCTAGCTCTAGGCGCGTCTGCATCCACGGACAGCCTTGTGTGGGTGTCTCCTGCCTCTAATCTCTTCTCTCCTCCTCTTCGGTTGAAGGCAGTTTCCAGCAAGTAGTTCCCCTAGGATCCAGTATCAAGACATAAAGGATAGGATCTGTAGATAAGGACAGCGGACTCCTCATGCTATGGTGGAATAATTAGGATTGATGTTACACATGAGGGGCCAAAGCAGGATGCACTGTAAATTTTCCACAACATTATTCTGCTCATCAACAATTTGTACACTTCCTTTTTTTTCCTGTTCTATTTTCTTCCATTTTTCAAGATGCTTCACTGAGTTAGTTCTTAAATTAATAAAGTACAAATAAATCCCTACCTACAGGTTTGCTTTTGACAGATATATTCCAAGACAATCCGAAAGTAAGATTTTTTTCTTATGTACATATCCAACTGCCTTTAATCTGTAGTCATCATAAAACTATTTTTTAGCTTTCCTGATTATTTAGACACAGGAACTTAACAAGCAGTCTATTATTATCTGAGGAAAATAATGCTAATTTATTCTATTTGGAGAGGGCATGTAGCTTATTTGTTTAAGCCTTTTTTTTTTTTTCTTCAGTAAATGTTTCAACAAATCATTACAAAGAAGATAACAAAATATGTTATCTAAAACATATTGTTTTCTATGTCTTCATGGTGTCATTTCTTCTTGTGCTTTTTGGAAGTGCGTGCTTTCAATATATTTAAGTATATTACAGCATGCTTCCTATGGCCTCTGAACGCCTAAAAACATTATTTTAGTACTCACCTGCAGTAATCAATTTATGAAAACACAGTGACATGCAATCTAGTTCCATAAATCTCTAAATGTAGTTGGTATGAGCCTCAGTTAAATCAAAGGAAAAGATTACATTGAAATCTGAAGTACAGATGTCATTTATCCTAACTATGAAGAGAAAAACATTAAAGTTTCTATAAGAAAATAGAAGTATAAATAAACTTTTCCATAAAACATAATTTTTATTTTCAAAAATATCTCATATTGCCAGGCGTGGTGGCGCACGCCTGTAATCCCAGCACTCGGGAGGCTGAGGCAGGAGGATCAGTGCGAGTTCAAGACCAGCCTGGGCTACAAAAGTGAGCTCAAGGCCAGCCTCAACTGCATAGCAAGACCCTGCCTCAAAAAGACAATATATCTATATCTATATCTATATCTATATGTATAGATATAGATATAAATATGGATATCTATATCTCATATATGTTTAGAGGCTGTTTTTCTTTACTGTTTTCTTTTAATGTGGCTGCTTTTGAGGTTTGAGTGTCATGTTAAGTATTGATTTTGTTTCTACATTAAGGTTTTTGTGAAATTGTTCATTTTCTTGTTTTCTTCTCAAGTTTTCCTAATTTGATTTGGTATCTTTAAAAAAACGTGTAAATCTTCATATACCTTTTTTTCCATCAGGAAATAAAATCATAAAATATTTTTCTTTGCATGAAATGCTGATGTAAAACAACTGACAGAGTTCGCTGGTCAGTAACAAAGACTTTACACCGAAAGGCACCCTGACACTGGAAGCACAGTTTTGCTTCCCCAACGTAGGACTCCAGGTATTATGAAGCTTAGAAAAGTAATGTGGTGCCGTGAACACAGGATTTAATTCCAAGATGCTTCTTATCCAACTACAGTCTGATTTTCTGAAAGAAATGATGAGCATCCTTGGAGATTTTAAAAAGTACAATTATGCCTGGGCTATAACATCAGGTTTGAAAGTGGAGTTACTAAGAAGTGCTGTGTAATGAGGACTGGAGCTGAAGCCCACTGAATCTCCTTTATCTCCTTAATAAGAAAGAAATTTAGAAAGATGAGTTTAACTTCCTCATTATCTGCTCTCATCAAACAGCTATCAAACTTCCGTGCTGTAACCCTTTCTGGCAATCACCGCGATTCATCTTGAAACTGCACATCAGCCACACGTAGCAAAGAGTGAGAAAAAAATGTCTTCCCCTTGCCATGAAAATCGATACACGCTGAAGTCAGTGACAATGTTTCACCCGGGAAAAGAGCGTGCGGACTCAAACCAATGTGGAAGTCAATGAAGCAGTATCAGTTTTCATGCTGTGGCAAAGTGCAGCGACGTTACCCTGGCTGAGAGCCTGCTGGACATGGGTGGTCATAACGTTTACCTGGATGCTCGATCTCTGATTTAAGCACTTAAATCAGATGAAGGACAATTTATGAATGTCTATGCCTATCTGTCCTGTCAGTCATTATCTGTGCCCTTTATTTGCGGTATCCAGGGTTTAACTCAAATTCTGAAAATGATTAATTAAAGATTAAATATAATTTAGCCAGGCTTTCAGGTTTAAATTCACTTATGCCCGCTCTACTTGAAGGCACAAGACTGCCGCTAACTGGGAAATGAGCCCCTCTCGTTTCTCCTTAGTGTTTTAGGCAATCTGAGTCATACTTTAGGAACAGCATGGCATTCTTCAAATGTCCACTCACAATTAGAGGTGGATTCTGCTAGCTGTGGTACCTGATGACGCCCCAATGCTTTTTTCTTTCCTTATGAAATATCCAAGTCTCAAAAGTTGGTTTTAGGGAAAATTTTCGTTGAAATTATTATATGTTTATTAATGTTTGATTATTATTCTTATAAAATTAGATTTTTAAGATGTCCAACATTTCCAAAAAACACTTTCTCCTTCATTCTATGGTCTAGCTTTGTTTAATTATAATTATACATAAAACTTGTGCATTTATGAAGTGGTTAGATAGGCAGATTTCTTGTTTCTTCACATTAGTGGGAACGGAGGGATGGGCTAGAATGGTGGAATTCGTCAGTCGATTCATTCAGAGATGATGAGGAAGATGTTAAATTTCTAGTTTCATTCCTCATTCCTTTTTATAGTTATGTATCAAAAGGAATGGGAATAGTAATGATTAAAAATTTTCAGATGAAATTTTTGTCTTGAGTTCTTTTTGAAAATGATGTTCTTATTTGTGACTTTGTCTGAATGCCATGATTACAAACTGTGGAAAGAAAAAAAAGCAAAACTCGGCAACATGCTCAAATGTACAAAAAAAAAATGGCTATTGTCAACATTTTTAGAAATTTTACAAATTATTAGTCATTGATTGATTGATATGACCCAAGGTCTTGCTGTGCAGCTCAGACTCATAGTGATCTTCCTGCCTCAGCCTCCACAGAGCTGGAATTACAAGCATGTGCCACCAGTCCTGGTTTCTGTGGCTCTCCTGGCATTCCTGGGGTTTTGATTTGGCACAACATGAGGTACCAGGGATTGAACCCAGGTCCTTGCGCTTGCCAGGCAGGCACTGAGAATACCTGGCTATCTCTATAGCCAATTTTCAGAATTTCTTATAAACAGTTTCAAGACTTCCCTTGGAAATTGATTTATCCATTTCCAAGGATAGTATTCATTGGTGATACTTTTCATTTGTTTTTAATCATTTACTAAAAAGACATACCTACTTCTTAAATTTTTTTAAAAATGAAAATAATGTGTTCAACATAGCTTTAAAATGTTTACTTCAATGTGCTTGTACAATTCTCCATAAGTTTTGATTTATAAGTTTCTACTTTCCCTCAAATAAATATATTAATATGAACTATATATTTTCACATGAAATTTTAATATACATCAGTTTTTATATTGATTTTATGAGCAAATGACTGGGTCTGACAACATACTCATATCTGATGAATTCAATATGTAGTATACTTGTATTTGTCTTTATTTTGTCTCATTTTTGACATTTTATGCTTTTATTTCTAGACTGCACCTATGTCATGCTTGTGCAGTGGGGCACCATTCTAAACATTTCCATATCTCCTTATTCAAAATAAAATGAATGTCCAGTACCAACGACGTTGCCAGAATTAACCTTACTACTTTGACTACTGTACCTTTGTAATACATTTTCAGGTCAAAAAATAAGTTTCCCCTAACTTTGTTCTTCTTTCTCTTGTTTTTCTTTGATCTTTTGTGAATCTACACCTTGTAGAAATTTTTTCAAGGTCTAGTATTTTGACAGAGGGTGCTTAGGACTGTAGACTCCTGGGAAAGATGGAGAAGAATAAGTGATTTTGCTTCGTTGCCATTAGGATATTAAGCCTACTTTAGTCCTCTGCATGTTCATTGCAACAACACTTAAAGGAACTAAGATGCTAAACCTATCAAAATACTCATCAAGTATCCTAGTAGGCTAAGGAAGTGTGGTACATGGAGCAATAACATGTGACATAAAGTAGAAGGAAATTCTGCAACAAGGGACAACCCACAGACCTTAAATATAGAAGTGAAATAAGACAGTAACGTAAAAGTAAATACTACACAATGTCACACTTGCAAGTTTCAAAAGATGAAATTGCAGAAACAAAGAGTATACAAGTGATTCCTAGAGGCTGAGACAGGAAAGTGGCAATTGCTAATCATTAGCCATAAAGTTTTCATTAATGAGGTTGAATTAGTTTTAAATACTTAGCATGTATGAGTGCTCATAATAGTTTCACTAGTCAATGGTAGTGTATTAAAAAGAAGTCATATCTTACACCACATATTCTTATTACAATAAAGTAACTTTTAGAAAACAATTAACCTGGATTGAATCAATAAGCTCTTAACCAGATCGTATTCCCCAACGCTCCTCTTAGAGTTGGCTCTGAAAGTAAATGGACAATTAAACTTATTTCATTAGGGAAAGTCTGGGGCACTTACAGAGACTGAGCACAGAATTGCCTCCTCTGCCAGGAAAATAATCTGACAAATGAGTTTCACAGAAATCTACTCTCAAAGACTCTAGAATTATGGCTTACTGGAAAAGAGTGCGAAATGCAAGAGGAAAAATGGAATACTGGCAAATGTATACATTTTGATTAAATATTACTATTTCTCAAACTAGAAATGATGTGAAATTTAAGATGAGGAGAAAGACAGTACAGTGAAGGGCAGCAGATTAAAACACCTGCAAGCAGGTGCAGGGGCCAGGGCTTCGCTCCCCAGGCCTGCCATGCTGGCCCCGTCCCTGAGGTATGCTGTGATAACAATTGAGACTGGGTGGGGTGGCGCACACCTATAAGTCCGAGTCTTAGGATGCTGTAAACAGGTGGAGCACTACAAGTCCGATCAAGTCGTGAGATGCTGAACGCCCTGTAGACCGGTCTTCTCTCAGCTTAATTTCTAATAACTTTTTCCTTCTTTCTTTTTTCAATTTTGCATGCATATATCTGGCAATCTGAAGACAATGCTATACCATACAACAAATACTGTTAAATTCATATTATTTTGTTTAATAAAATTCTGTATCATGTTTAACTATTACTATTTTGCATTCCTTTTAAAATTTTTAAAAAGAAATAACGTAAAATTTAAATGTAAAATAATGACAGTTAAAGTACTTCTACTATGTTTTGCAGTGAAGGGGAATGTTATTAATTAAAATTGTGCCTATTCCATACCAGCATGCTTAAATCACAACTCACAGAAAGAATGGTGTGTTTTGTTTGCCTATTTTTAGAAATATTCCTTGATTAGCCTAAAAATTAAAATACTTATAATTTTTTATTTTCTTATATATTTTATTTCCTTTCACAAAACGTACTAACATTTCAAATTCTATTACATACTCAGTTATTTGTGTTTTCCTCCTCCTAGAAGATTATTTGTACAAGGAGAGGAAATTTGCTCTTCCTAGTTTTCATTATATACTCTAAGAAACTGTAGGTTGTACTCTAAGAAACTGTAGGCTGAAAAGTCAAATGCTCAGCAGAAATTTGTCACCTGAACCTAAGAATTTATCTTGTTGAGTCGATCAGTCATCTAATAATGGGGCTCGTGAGACAGCTCAGTAGACTAACGCACCTGCTTAGGTAAGCTGAGGCAATCACAGAGAACTCGAATCCATCCTGGCCACCACATGCCATGCTGGCCCTGCCCGCAAATGTTGAGCCACCCAGAGTCTGTGTGTGGTGGAGCCTGCCTGTCATTCCAGCAATGCAGAGACTGAAAGCAAGGAGGATCGCCAGGCTGAGGTGCACGCTGAGACCCTGTAACAACTGAGTGCATTAAAAAAAAAATCTGATAATTCTTTTTTTTTTTTTTGTGGGACCAGGGTTCAAACTCACAACCTTGCACTTGCCAGGCAGGCACTTGTACCACGCAGCTGTCACCCCAACCCCATAATCTGATAATTCTTATGCTTTCTTTTTCATCTTATTTTTGTTTTTTCATATTTCCATTTAATAATATGAAATAAAAATCTGTAGTATTAATATGATTAAAGACAATTTTATTTAATTTTACAAATTCAACATTTGTTTTCCTTTCATTATTATAAAGATTGTCAGTTGACTACTTTAAAACTAAGAATGACATTTGACCATCATTAGAATCATAAAATCAATTATTTCACTTTTTTGTGTTTGCTTTTGCAGTACCGGGGATTGAACTCAGGACTCTGAGCTTGACAGGCAGGCACTTATTCTACTGAGCTATCTTCCTAGCCCAATTATTCCATTTCCTGAGCATTTCAAAAATTTTTTGACTAATGTATCTTTGTTTCTTCCCTCAAATAAAGCTTTCACAAATTCACTGAATAGTTCATTATTATTTTTAACTGAGATTATCACTGATCACTTATGACTTCTTTCTTGATGTTATTTGTATATAATAAAAATATAAAATGACATATTACAGTTACACCTTATGTTCAATTCCATACATGAAATTGTCATTTCATATGAGAACTATAATTAACAAGCAAAAGGCAGATAAATTGTATTGATATTTAGACCTATTATTAGCTAAGCAAAAAGCTCTTTCTTTGCTTAGACCAAAGTCAATGTATCACAATAAAATTTAAGAATAGTTATAACTATTTAGGAAAAATTACAAATATGATTAATTATAAGTAAACAGTGAATAATCATGCTTATGAAGCTTATATAAATACAAGTGAAAATGTGGAAATCTCATTCTTTAATTGCCATTGATAACAACTTACAATGAGATAAAACTGAATTCACAGGAACTATGTCAATGGAAAATGACTGAGGGAGACGAATGTGAACAAAATTGACAGCAAGGTAATTTCAGGGTGTTACTTGTGAGGGTATAGACACCAGGCATTTGTTCTGTTTTTCTTTTTTGGTATTAATAATAGTTTTTCTTGCCAGACATTTCTATACTTTCAATTTTATTTCACTCTGTTATTATACTTAATGATGATCATAGCCTTTAAATATTTTAAGGGTGATGGATCATATCTTAAAAATTATTTAATGAATAATATTCCTTCAAAATTACCATGTGGTTAGGTATTCTACTTGTCGATGTTTGCATTGTGTACTTATAACAACTTGAGCTATTATTAATGTCATGTCAGATTTAGCATGCTTAATTTTGATTCATTAGAACTCAAGAAGTGAAAATATCTAATTATTCTACTTATAAAGTGTACTTTTTGTTCCCATTTTATAGCTCAGACTAGGCAAGAGTATATACACATCCAGGTTGACCTTAGACTCACAAGAATCCCCTTTCAGTTCTCCCAATTCTAGCTGGAAACCATTTTTAGCACTACACAGAGGTGTACACCACCATACACAGCTGAGACAGACGTTTTTAAAGTGGATATGTTTCCAACTTGCTTTCCATTGAAGACATTAAACATACATCAGTCCAGAAGACCTCATATATTTGAATTTATTACTGATACCAAAAATGAAAACAACTTGCATGTAATTTTTGCTCTAATTTCATAATATACTTAGAGTTGTCATAGTTGTATTCATCACAAGGAACATGTAACTCATAATCAATGGAAACAAATAAATTGTTCAAAATAAGAATTGCTAACAAATATTAAATCTGGGATAGCTGCATCAGGCTAATTGTGATGCCTTACTTTATTTTTCTGTGTTATATCATACTATCTGAAGCTCAGGTTCTTAGTCAAATTTATCAAATTTTTCCTCTCTGACTTGTGTCTTTCCTCTGTGTCATACAGGTAATAGCCTCCATGTATTATTATGAGTAGGTTTAAGAGGAGATCTGTACTTCACGCTTCATGTTCAAAATTGGGCTTCATCACCTAGGAGTTGTATGACAGTTAGTTAACCTTAATGTTGTTACACCACATAAAAATAAAGTAGAATTATATATAGAATTAAATATTCTTAAATAATTCACATTGAAAACATGTGGAGTAACCCTCCCATGTTAATTCTTTCAGTCAAATTTATCATAATTTTATTACCTATAAATTTTTATTTGTAAAATTTAATACCAACATCCTTACCTCAACATTTTTGAATGTTTCTTTATGCATAGAAAAACTCAAATGATAACTTTCCTTTTTTTTGAATCCAAATTGATTAAATAAAAGAAAATTAAACTTTCATAAAAATGGAGAACATTATTCCAGATACTAAGCTAATATTAAAAATAAAAGCCATTTCTTTCCTTTTTTAAAATGACAGCTAAACAAATGGATAGTTAGTATGAGGAAATGTAGACTTGGCCTCTAAAGATAGTATCAGGAAGATTATCTAGAATGTAGAAAAAGTGAATTTTCTAGAGTTTTAACAGAACCTAATTGACATCAGAAAGAAGCAACACTAAATTTCAGTGTATTTAGAGATAGAAATTATATAGTCCAGGAGGACAGATTCACTATGAGTCTAAGAGAAGTTTAGAATGCATCGACTTTTCTGGAACCTATCATTGTTGCAGGTATATTTATAGCAACTATATTTACCTTCTCAATACCAACAAGAATAAATATAAAAATAAAACAAAGCAAAAATAACTTTATATCTATCTATCCATGAATTATCTATCTATCTATCTATCTATCATTTATCTATATATGTGACATATACAACACAGGCAACAAATACCTGTACATTAAGAGAATAACCATAGATCAGTGCTTTAACTTAAATAGCATTCTGTGTGGGTGGTACCAGGAATCATACTCAGGACTTGGGACTTTCCAGGCAGGCACTTAGATCACCGAGTTATCACCCCAGCCCCTGCAACATACACTTGAAATAACAAATAATTTTGGAATAATTAAAATATGTTTCAGGGAAAGACTATTCATGGAAATGTCAGAGCCATGAAAGGTAGAGGACAGACCTCTTAAATGAAAACAGCAGTAGAATTTTCTCTGCTTAAGCCACATTAATAGTGGAAAAGCAGGGATGACCCTATAAATTTTTACCATCTCAACTACTTTTGTAAGTGGAATTTAGATAATTTCTAGGCAATACCATATAAATCAGCTTCCTTTCCAGTGCTCCCAGCGACTGCTAACTGAGAAAAATAACATGACTGGTTTTCATTTCACCGGGAAGTTATTAATTAATAGAATTGAATCAATTTCCTAATTTTAAAAATGTTTAGATGCCCTTTCCTTAGAACCCTAAACAGGTGTACACAGCCATTACCAGAAATCAATTTATCCAATGAGATGATCACTGCCTCACTGTAGACATGTTAATATAAAACCAATTTTCACTACATATTTCTTTTGGTTGATTGAATCTTCTAATTACTGTCTAAATTTCCTGATGATCCTCCATCTGCTCCCACATGCATGAATTTTTAAAATATAGTCTTATATTATTGGAGGTTTTAACTCAGAAAATGTGTCATGTTTTAAATATTAACTTATAAAAATTGTATTATGGGGAAGCATTTTCAGAGTTGACAAATATCACACTAGTTGTAGCTAGAGCAGATGCAGTAACTCAAGAATGTGTTTCATATTTTATCTTTTAGTTTTAATAAAATGCTCTATGCATGCCAATGAAAGTGATTAATCAGAAGTGAATTTTATTTATTTATTTATTATACTCTGATTGTGATAAAGTTCACATATCACAGATTCATTATCCCAATTGTCTTTAAATTCATAACTGAGCTGTGTTAAGGACGTTCAGAATGCTGTTAAGACAGACTCATGATTTATCTCCAGACCTTTTTGTCTTTCAAAATGGAAGCTCTACCTATGACAACATAATCCCTTGCTTGTTTGTCTCCAGGCACTGATAACCAGATTCTGTCTCTACTAATTAATGGAATCACACTCTCAGGCTCAGCTAACGTTTGTGTGCTTGTGACTGACTTATTTCACTGAGCTAATAACTACATGTTCTTTCCATTCTTCCAAAAAAGTGTGGAGTATTCTTCCATATCTCTATCTTCTGACTCTGTCTCTCTCTCTGTCTCTCTGTATGTTTCTGTCTGTCTCTCTGTGTGTCTCTCTGTCTCTCTGTGTGCCTGTGTGTCTCTCTCTGTCTCTCTCTTTGAATCTCTCTGTCTCTGTCTCTGACTCTCTGTCTCTCTGTCTCGATCTCTTCCCCCCACACACACACCTCTCATTTCTATATTATTTTGCTTATCACTCTCCTGCCAATATCCCTTTGTTACTCACTATTTGGAAGAAGATTGTTCTAAAACTAGATGCATAAACATCTCTTTGAAACCCTACTTCAGCTTGTGTGTATATACCTAAAAATATCAAGTGCTGGTTGACTGTAATTTGAACAGCAAGCATACTAATTTTCACAGTGCCTAAGCTATTTTACATTCCTATCAGAAATTAAATTAAGGGTAGTGATTACTTCACATTCTCAAGGAAACTTGTCTTCTTGTGTAATAACTGTCCTAATAGGTGTGAAGTGAAAAATCTCTAGCTTTTCTTCTAATGAACATAGATGCAAAAATCCTCAGCCCTGTTCAAAATTCTTTAGTTTTGATTTACATTTCCCAAATAATCAGTGGTGGTAAACATATTGCATATGATTTTTGGTCACTCAAATATCTTGGAGAAAATGTTGACACTCATTTTTCATCTAGGTTTTTCATTTTTGTTCTTGTTTTGAGTTTAAGAGGTATTGCATAGGATATACTCTGTATACAAGCTTTCTGAATCCAACAACTCTGTGTAATGTAAATATATACAAATCCTTTAGAAAGGATGTTAGAGAAAAAAATGACCATCAAGACAGAGCTCTGGTTTTTTTATTTTTTTTTATTTTTTTTTTTATTTTTTATTTATTTATTTATTTTTTGTCTTTTTGAGACAGGGTCTCCCTGTGCAGTTCAGGCTAGCTTTGAGCTCACTTTTGTAGCCCAGGCTGGTCTTGAACTCGCACGGATCCTCCTGCCTCAGCCTCCCAAGTGCTGGGATTACAGGCGTGAGCCACCACGCCCGGCAGCTCTGGTTTTTTTAAATGACCAAAATATTTGCACTGAAATATGTGTTGAAACACATTCAACACTATTTGTAATTCTTTTGTGTTTTGCTTTGTGTGCATTTGTTTGTTTTCTGTCTTTCTGAGACAGGGTCTTGCTATGCAGTTTAGGCTAGTCTTGAGCTCACTTTGTAGCTCAGGCTGGTCTCAAACTCCCAGCTGTCTTCCTGCCTCAGCGTCATGAGTGCTTGGGTTGCAAGCATGTGCCACCACACCCAGCTAGGTAATAGAAATACTACCACATTTTTCTGTACCTTTATTGAGGCATCTTTGTCCACTTGTGTTCCACCTTTTCAATCTTTTCACAATTATTTTCACCTTTGAAATCACATTCCATTTCAATATACTGCAGGAATTTTTGTAAGCACAAAAAATTCTTCTGAAGAACAGACAGATAGCCTAGCTGATTAAAGTGTCTGCTTAGGCAGAATACAGAGGCCAGGGTTTGATTCTCCACATGCCATATGGGCCCCATCCCTGTCCCCAGGGCACTCTGAGATGGGGATTGAGACTGGATGTAGTGGTGCTGTGATCACAGCACTTGGGAAGTTAAAAAATAGGATAATCACTATGAGTCTGATCTTCATAGTGAGACCCTGCAGACGCTGTAGACCCTGTACTAATTTTTTAAAAAACTTATGAAATAAATGCATAAATAAATTTCAAGTATTTTCCGCAAACAAAAGCTAAAGTAAAAGATCATTTTAACTAAGTAAACATTCAAATTTATATATTTTAAAATTTGAGTTTTCTATTGGAATTTAAGGAACATGCTGCTATAAAATTGAGGTGACATACTTTAGAAGTGAAATGATTGACAAAGTAGAATCTCAAATGCAGAACTAAAATTTCAATCTCTCTTCTGTCATTAACATTTTTGAAATACCATACAGTAAAAATCAAACAAGACACTGTTCAGGGGAAAAGATTATTTGTGGGAAAACAATAACACGATTGCAAAGACTTGCAAGAAGCCCGGGGCAGTTGCACTAGAGTCCTCTAACTTGTGCTAGTAAGACAAGAAAACAATTTCGTAGTGTAAGAGATGAAGAACTCCAAAATGTATGTCTATATTACTTAAAAACATAGAACTCTTCAAGCCTACTGTAATGCATATTTGTGAAATTAAATCTTTCAAACTAGTTATTCAAATTTTGCAAATCATTCTGATATTTGCAATGATAGCTTTTAAGTTTCTTTCTTTGATTAATCAGTTGGACGTTTCCTAACCACAGTGTCAATTAGCTTCATATTTACAGTTATCTGTTTAAATTCCTGGGTAACCATAGGAATTTTGAGAATGGAAGACATCGGTGATTTCTTTATAACACCCATAAAAGCTCTTTCGGTTGTTCTATTTATTTTCATGGTACCTCATTTCGAATTGGACCCCACAGAATATTTCACTTTTGGGTTAAGCAGTGAAACAGACCACTGATGAAAGTGAATTCGTCCAATTACTATGAGCAAAGTAGCTTTAACTTCCTTTAGATATCCGCTGGCAAGATATAAAATGACACTTACCGGACACATCAGTAGCACAATAGGGCCCATATTGATTTTCATATCATGTTCTTCAAGCTGAGATGGCTCTCCTGAGAACACCACTTCCCAGCAGGAAAAAATTGCCTTTTTCTATGTTTGAATTCTCAGGTCTATTAATGCATCCCGGGCTGGAGACAGTGTCATTTTAGTTCTATTTCTTTGTAGTTGATGTGTCTACACCTTGCTATTGTAGTGTCCTAATGGATCCTAGGGTTATAGGTCAAAGTACAAAAGCAAAAAATGAAATTGCTTACCCTGTGAATCAATAAAAAAGACTCTTAACACTTTTGCCGAGTATAAAATGTGCAACCAGTGAAGTGAGATCAGTGCATTCAACCTTATCCGAAAACCCTAAATAGAATTATCTCTAACATTCAACACTGATAAACCGGAAATGTAAATAAATCGTTACTGCTACTGTTTGTCATACAACATCAAGATCAAGATCAAGATAAGAAACCAACCTGCATTTATGTTGATTACAATACTGTATTACAGTCTCTCAAAAGTAATTCAAAGCGATGTTCCTTATATTCTAGCATCATCTTCCATAAAAAGTCCAATTTAATGTCAAACTTCATATAATATAAACATAAACATGGCAAGTACTTTTATCTTTTACTCTGACTCCTGTAAAGTCATCCACTTCAAGGTTAAAATGCCTTCTGTGATTGCATAATTTTCTTCATTTATTTGAGATGAATTAGAAAAAAAGCAATATTCATAAATAATTCTCAGTGCTTTTAACTATATTTAAATTTACCTCGGATTAGTTAAATTGAGGTTTTTGTATTATAAAATTTTATCTACTTTGAAATTTGTTCATTTTATCATTACACATTTAATTGCTGTTTCTGTTTTTTATATAAACTTCTACAGTAGTTTTAGAAATGATTCAAAAATTATTATGAAAGAGATGACTATGCTAAAATATTGTCAAAAATCTATCATTTCACATTACTATATATAAAATTTTTTCACAGAATAGTGTTTTTAAAACACATCAGCTTAGTATTCTGTTTTTAGGTTATTTATTTTTAATTCAATTTTT
>PVJA010027557.1:13122-28568 GCA_004027025.1 Myocastor coypus | reverse complement strand
GGGGTGCCTGGATCTGCCCCACCTGGCTGGCAGCTGCAGCTGGAGCCAGCGCTCCCTCAGGCTAACGATGACCCACAGTTCTTCCTTGAGATGCTTCTGTTTTCTACACAGCTAGAAAAGTCAAGTGGGACACGGTGAGAATGACTTTTCCCATTCTCTGGCTCCTCGATGGCCGTGCTCGTCTCTGCACTGCATGCAGGAACCTGCGATCACTGTCCCTTTGCTGTTTGCCTGGGTAGAGGCAGTTCTAGGGTTTCCGCCCAGCCAGACCCACCATAACAGGCCACATTGCCCAGCTCGGCCACCCGCTTGTGGATCCGCCCAGCTGTGGAGGCTGCGCACTTCTCTTATGTGTTCTGTCAGCGAGGCCATGACCACAGAGTGGATTTGAGGATGGTGGACAGGCTGTGAGCCGGTCCTGAGCTACAGCTCCGCCCACTGCAGCCCCCTCCTCTGGCTGGCAGGCCACAGTGGTGCTCTGGATCTCCGCAGTCAGCTGCAGCTGAGGGTCAGCATCCCAGAGGCCCTGAGAGTGCTGACTCTTGTCCTCCCTGTGTGCAAACCCTAGTATAGACCGTAAGACTTTAGGGTGGGAGGTGTTGGGACAAAGATGAACGTGATAAGACTTCAGCAGTGCGGGAGGGTCTTTTCACAGAAGGGCGCACCTCCCCTTTGTCCAAGGCTTCGGGTTCTGCCGTCGGAGAGTTGCTGGAAGGACTCTGAATTTGTCCTGTGAAATACTGATTTGATACTAAAAAATCAGTCAGCACACAGCCACCACATCAAAGATACAAAAAGTAAACGACATGTAATTCTTTCAGTGGAATAAAAGAACACTATTGAAATCCAAACACCTGTTTCTGATTTGGAATTAAAGCAGCAAGTCAGGAATAGAAATGATGCTTAATAATACAGAACGATCAAGTGATCAGTATTTCTCACTAAAGTTATAGACAAAGCATTTATATTTGCTATAACAATTTCTACTTAACACTGCATTAAATATTATAGATACTGTAACAAGGAATTAAAAGGACATAAGGGGCTGGGGAGATAGCTCCAAGGCACAAGTGCCTGCCTGGCAAGTTCAAGGTTGTGAGTTTGAACCCTGGTCCTGCAAAAAAAAAATAAGAATAATTTTTCTTGAAAACTTAATACACATATGTATTTTTTATTACTTTTAATAAGAAACAACATTGAGATAGTTTCAAAACGTGTTAGTAGGACAGCCGCAGTAATTGACACAATGCATATTGCTGTCTTCACAGTAGTTGTTCAGAGCACGAGATGCAGACACGATGACTTTTCTAAACACTATTGGGACAAACATTTCTTCTTATTGAACTAAGAGAAAGTAGTTGTATTCATAGACTGATATTCCATGATAGTAGTGGGTTATCGGCAGAACTGGCATTGTCTGAAGCTGTTGATTTAAGCCTTTTATAGCTCAGCATACTGATCTGGCTTTACTTTTTATGCCTTGTGGTTAAACTTTTCTGCTGTATGGTTAAGACCTATATAACAAAGCATGTGACTTTTATATCTGAGCAGGTCAGTCAAATCTCCTCAGGATTTACCTTGAAACCGTGCACAGTGTTTTATAGAACTGTTGTAATTGTCAGCTATCTGGATGAGTCATGGCCATTGCTTGACCAGTTTGCTCTCTGTGAAAGCCTGAGGGAAAAATAATTTAAAAAAAATAAAAATAAAGGACATAAAATGAGTCAAGACTGTTAAGAAAAAAATAAAACTTTCTGTATAGATATGATGCATATAATTGTTTGTGTAAAAAATATAAACAGGGCCAGCCAGATAGCTCAGTGGACTAAAGCACCTGCTTAGGCAGGTGCAGGGACCAGGGTTCGATCCCCAGCATGCTGTGCAGACCCTACGCCCAGGATGTACTGAGATGAGGACTGAAACTGGGTATGATGGCACCCCTTGTAGTCCCAGGGCTTGGGAGTCTGAAAACCGGAGGATCACTGTCTTACTTACTGCTCTGTCATAGCTGGGACAAGTACCCGACACACGAGCTTAGAGGAGGACAGGCTTATTTAGCTCAGTTGCTGGGGGTTTCAGATGCTGCCTCTGCTTTATAGGGTCTGGAGGAGAGGCTGGGACGCTGTCCTGTCCAGCCAGGATAGTTCACCCTGTACCTCCCAGAAACGGCCCGGTGGGGAGAGGGAGGAAGAACCAAGCTTGCTGTCAGTTTAAAGGTTGGTGCCTCTCTTGGTCCCGCCCCTCAAGCCCCCCCCCCTCTGGTCCTTTGGCCCCACCTCTCCAGCCAGCACTTGTCAGCCCCATGATTTACATGAAGCTTTGGCGGGACAACTACATACAAACCATAATAATCACTATAAGTCTGATTTGTGTAGTAAGACCCTATAGACCCTGTACTAAATACATTTTAAAACATTAATATAAATATTTGAATATATTTGTATATTATAAAAACATACATTAGAGAATGAACATAGGCTGGGGATCAAACTCTGGTCCGTGCACGGTGCTTTAGTCCACTGAGCTATCTGGCTGGGCCTGTTTATATTAATCTGGTTTCCTACAACTTTACTAAAATTGTTCTGTTAGTTCTAGTATTACTCCTTTGCTTTACTTTTTTCTTTGGTAAAGGGAATCAAACTCAGGCAGGCACTGTGCTGTGGGGCTATATCCCCAGCTCAAATATTATGAGTATTAATTAATTTAGTATTAATTAGTAAAACAACATTTTTAAAAACAGCACAAAAGTATAAAATATTTAGAGGTAAATGTTCTACAAACTCTGTAGAGATCTTGTCTCAGTCACTCTTCTATCGCTGCTGGGACAAATGCCCAACACTCAGAATGAAGAAAGGAAAGGGTTATTTAGCTCACAGCTACTGGAGGTTTCAGTCCATACTCAGCTGGCTCCAAGGCAGAGAGACGCGTGGCAGAGAGCAGCAGTTCACGCTGGCAGGAAGGCAGCAGGGGCAACAGAGCATCTATTCCTGTCTCTTTTAAATTACATTCAGGCTCTCTGCCTCAGGCTATCCACCTCGGGCCACACGCATAATCCCAGCAGTACCCAGACCCATAATCCCATCCTTGGATCACCCATAATCCCAATGGATCACGAGTTAATCTCAAACCCTAGAAGTTCTCACCCTGTGTCTGCATGAGGCTTTGCGGGGACCACTAGACACAAACCATAACAGATCTGAATACTGAAAACTATAAAATCTCAGGAAAAACTAAGGGAGAAGTAAATAAACTATGTCCAAGGATCAGAAGACTAGCCACTGCAACATGCCACACTTCCCCTAACTCAGCTACAGATTGAGTGGACTCACTGTAAGAATTCCAACAGAATTTCTTGTGGAAAATGATAGTTATAAAATACACTTGAAACTCTTAGGAACCTGGTGTAACCAAGACAGCTTTAAAAATAAAGAATGAGGGCCCAGCGGGATGGCTCAGTGGTCTAAAGCCCCTGCTTGGGAAAGCTTGGGCGGCTTCAGGGACCTCGGTTTGATCCCCGGCACCACATGCTGCGCCAGCCCTGCCCCCGGGGTGGGCTGAGCCGGCCATAAAAATGAGTGAATAAACAAAGGTTCTGAAACAAGAAAAAATAAATAAATAAATAAATAAAATTTAAAAAATAAATAAAAATAAAAAAAATAAAGAATGAAAATTCGGGCTGTTGTGGTACACACCTGTAATCCCAGCACTTGGTAGGCTGAGGCAGGAGGATCAGTGCGAGTTCGAAACCAGCCTGGGCTACAAAAACTGAGCTCCAGGCCAGCCTGAACTACATAGCGAGACCCTGTCTCAAAAAGACAAAACAAAACAAAGCGAAAATAAAGAATGAAGTTGAAAAGCTAACATTGTATTGTTTATAGACCTATAGTAAAGCATAATTATTAATGCTTTATGGTTAACAGGCTACATGAATGATAGTATATTCACACAAGTCTAAACAAAAGAAATAAACTTACATGTATATGCACTACTGATTTTCATCAAAATGGCAGTTTGATGTCATTCTAGAAAAATAATTCTAGAACAAGCGTATACCCCAATTTAAAAAAGATGGATTCTAATTTGTGCAATATATGAAATTTAATTCAAAAAAGCCAACTGAACTAAGATTACAAAACTTCTAGAAGCGAACGTCGAAGAGTGTCCTCGTGATTTTGGGGTAAGTGAAATTTCTTTGAAATGACCCTAAATTCCCAACCTATAAAAGAAAGAAGCTCTAAAATATTCAGAACTTATTAATAAGAAAAAGCTAATTGATATCTAGGCAAAAGCTTTGTGAAGACATTTCATAAGTGAAATACATGGATTAAAATTAAACAACAAAAAGTGCTTTAAGGGGCCTGGTAGGATGGCTCAGTGATCTAAAGCGCCTGCTTAGGAAAGCTTAGGTGGCTGCTGGGACTGAGGTTCGATTCCCGGCACCACATGCTGCACCAGCCCTGCCCTCAGGGCAGGCTGAGCCGGCCATAAAAATAAATAAATGAACAAACAAAAGTTCTGAAACAAGAAGAAAAAAAAAAAAAAAAAAAAAAACGCTTTAAGTAGCTGTTATCCATTTGGGAACCGGACATGATAGGGACTTACTCAGTGTAGCCAGTCTGTTTTCTGTGTATGTAGTACAGAGTCTAGAGGGTATTCAGTGCCTCACTACTTAGACTGAACTTGTAGTGATCCTGTTTTCAGTCTCCCAAGTGCTGGATTACAGGCAGGCACCACCACATCCAGTCTCAATTGACCTCTCAGGGTGCCCTGGGGGTGCCAAGGATGGAACCCCAGACATCCTGCTCTGCCTACGCAGGCCCTTTAGTCCACAGAACTCTTTGGCTCACCCTGTGTAGCCAGCCTGAGTGGACCCAGACTTTCATGCCCTTTTTGGGATGCTGTAAAATGACCCAAACTTAAAACAGGAAGTCTCCTAAAGGTTAAACTCATACCTAGTGCATGACAGCTGTTCCACAGCCATCCATTCACACAAGAGAAACAAAATCATATGTGTACATCAAGAATTAGCTACTAATGTTTCTAAGCAGTCTTATTTGTCATAGCCCTAAATGGGACCCAATCTGAGTGTATAACAGGTAAAGAGAAACACTTCCTTCTAGTATGTGAACACAATGGGATATTACTTATCAATTAAAAGACTCCATTATTTATAGTTGACAACAACGCCCAGAAATGTCAAAATAGCTACATGGATCAACGCGAGCCGGACTGCAAAAGAGAGCACACAGCACATGACTGCATTTATATAAACTCCAGGAAATGCAAATTATCCTCCAGCAGCAGGAGGAAGGAGCTGTTGCCTGGATACAGCAGGCTGAGGGGGAAGTGGTGGGGGAGACCAGAGAAAGGAGCCCTGGGACAGGGCTGTCCCTGTCGTGACTGCTGCCTTGCAGCCCTGGGTGCACAAGCGTTGGCCTCTGTTCACCACGCGCGGCCTACTGCAGGACAGCTAGACCCTGGGGACGCTGTGCTCCGCTCTGGACTAAAGCAAGCATACCCGCGAGCCCAGTCTGCTCCATGCTGCCGGCTTGCAATCCCAGAGGGCGGAATGGGAGAGAAACACACCCCAGGGCAGTGGTCCTTGCTCCTCTGGCCCTAGGCCAGTGCCTGTCACCCTGGGTTGAGGGCCTCCTGGGAGGCGGGGCTGACCATCGCCTCTCTCCACCTCTGCCGTGCTCCTGCTGATCTTGGACATTCTTGAGCCATGACCCTCTAGAAAAGGCCCAGTGCCAGCTCACCATAAGTTTTAGGTGGCTTTCTGGGGAGTTTATCCCTAAAACTTATGGCCAGCTGGCGCTGGGCCCGCAGTGCTGCGTGCAAGTCTCTACCTGTTGGCTGATGGGTCTGCAATGGACGCTGAAGAGTCTGCAAAGGGGAAGGACACAAGCTGGAGGCTGAGACTCTGCACTGCAAGCCAGGCGATGAAGTCCAGGTTGAATGCCAAGACTGAAGTTCCTCCAACGACGCCGTGGAACCTGGACTCCTTCCTCAGCCCCTTTGTAAGGTCTCTTTGTGCTGAGTCACTCTGGGGTGGGCCTGTTGTGCCCTAAGGTGGAACCAGTCACACCCCAGGGCAGGCCCTGGTCATGCTATAGAGAGGAACCAATCGGACCCCAGGGCGGGACCCCCACCAGCAGGGAAGCAGGCACGGAGTCATCCAACTAAGTTGACATAATGTATCAACCACTACATTACCTAAGCAAGCTCTTTATTATTTTGTATTTATTTATAATTTTATTACTTTCTTTTTTAGCTCAGCATATTTTTTAAATTTCTTTTTTTAATTACTTTTAATAAGAGATAACGATGCGAGAGTTTCAAAACATGCTAGTAGCACACTTGCAGTAATTGACACACTGCGTATTGTTGTCCTCATAACAGCTATATGGAGCGCAGAGTGTAGGCATGATACATTTTCTAATCGATATAGGGAAGCACTTTAGTCTGCTGAGCTCTCATTGGCCTCGAAGTTGTGACTTCTTTACACCAGTGTGACCACCGCCTGGCAAACTGCATGCCAAGCAACTTTGTTTCATGCACCAAATTACTAGAAACACGGGCCTCCTCAGGCAATGTGTACCTGATGCATAAGGCATAGAAATAAATTTTATATTTAGACTTGGATTCCAGGCCCAAGGAACCTCATTCTGTACATGCTAATATTCCAAAGTTGGAATTATTATCCCAAGAGGATAAAAGAGAGGCTGGCGAGATGGCTCAGTGGTCTAAAGCACCTGCTTAGGAAAGCTTAGGCAACCACAGGGACCACGGTTTGATACCCAGCACCACACGCTGTGCCAGCCCCACCCCCAGGGCAGGCTGAGCTGGCCATAAAAAAAAAAAAAGAAGATAAAAGATATTCTTTATGTAGATATGTAGTATTTGTGTGTTGTGTGTGTGTGTGTGTGTGCTACTACAAAGTGTAGTTCAAAAATTGCATTGAGCTATACCCTTGAGCCTCCTTAAAATTTTTATGTTGAGACAGAGTCTTGCTAGGTCACTAAGCTGCCCAAGCTCGTGTTGAATTCGTAACCCTCCTGCCTCAGCCTCCGGGGGTGCTGGGATCACAAGTGTCCACCACTGCCCCCAGCTAGAATGTGGAATTGTTTTGACTGTTTATTCTGAAGCAGACCAGGGTTTAAAACTACACAAACTTACGTAAAATCCTCAACATCCCTCCACAAAGTACCGATTCTCCTTCCCTTTCATAGATGAAGGATTCCGACGTTAAGCAAGGGCTGATGCCTGCAGGGCCACCGCCAAGAGGTTGGGCCATGTGCTGGGGTGGAGGTCTCAAGGCCATGTGGGCCCCGCCCCACTGTGGGCGTCGCTCTGGAAGAGCCAGTGAAGCAGCGAAGCATGGCTGAGATCTTCCTGCTCCTCCTCCAGAGCGCCTGCCCTCTCCGCCTCACCTTCGGTCCCACCTGTGTCCAGGTTGTGTTGTTTTGGTTTCCGTGCCAGGAGCTGAGCCCAGGATCTGTGTGCTGAGCTCCAGTCCACGCTCCCCTTAGGTTGTTTGTTTTTATTCTGAAATAGGGCCTCACTGGGTCCCTGAGCTGCCCATGCTGCGGTGGGACTTGTGGTGCTCCTGCCTCAGCCTCCCGGGTGGGCTGCACTACTACACCTGCCGAGGTCTAATTGTGTTTTAAGAGAGAATGCGTCATCTGGAATGATGCCAACCCATCCAAAAGTTCTGTGCGGGAAGCTGCTAGACAGAAAGTCATGTCCAATAAGAACTGACAGGAGAAAGAAAAGCATCTATCATAAATGCCATTGACCGGATCCTTGCAAGCTGAAAATAAAGCAATGCTGTGACATGTATCTGCTTAATCCGCTTGTCACTGCATGCGGAGCAAGGACTGCTCCATCTAACACTGCTACCTTATGTGACAATGAGTTGCCTGATTTTCTCCCACAGGCAGGACACGTGAACGTTGCTCGTGGTACTTTTACACGTGCAAATGATGTAATGTCCTGTTAAATATTAACCTCCAATTACAACTGTGCCTGTATCTCAGCCACAAAACATCTGTGAGTGGGCAGCAGTTCCCAGAGAGCTGCATTCAGTCACAGGGGCGAAATGCACCACCCAGGTGACCGTGCTCGAGGTCTGCGCCACACGTGGCTATCGGTGGATGCGTGACACCACAGTCAGAGAACAGGTGCTCCCCAGCTGGCCCCGCTGTATTGTCTGACAGCTCTATCGACAGACGGGATGAGACGGGATGGGACACAGGCTTGGGGCTTTGGAGCTGCTCCAGAGTCGGGAGGGGACAGGCAGGGCTCTGGGTAGGGGGCTCTAATCCCCACAGACCTCGCACCTGGCCCCCACCATTCAGCAGGATGCGTTGGCAGCTTTCTGCAGTGGAAAGGCAGGACCAAAATGTGCCCTGCTCCTCCACTGTGTGGGATCCCAAGGATACAGGGTAAGGGTACTGGCAGAGACAGCACCCCAAGAATGAGGGGCGTTCGTGAGCAATAGCTACCAGGAAAGCGCTTTAGGACCAGGACTGGGTGCAGGGCAGTGTGTGAGGTGTGGGTGACCTCAGGTGTCTGAAGGGTGACCTGGGTCAGATAAATGGTGTGCAGAAGGTGACCTTCCATGAGAGGTGTAGCTTTAGCAATGCCATGGAAAGCGAACAGTAACCGCAAGCCCAAACAAATACACTGATGCTGTACTCGTGGGCAGCAGATGCCAATGCAGGTAGAAAGTGCGCCATAAAGGTAGACCAAGCTGCACAGTGCATAGCAAAGCAGAAAATCCTGTAGATAAGAATTATAAAATGTGAAGCGACCAAAGGTCCACGTGTAAAAATGGAAGGGACGCCAATCTTGTCTTCCCTGCAAGATGATCTTAGCACTGTACACACGGCAATTGCTTTGCAGGGAAAACTTCGAGGCAGACAGAGGTGTCCACGCTTGCCCTGACGTGCAGTTCACAGATCGGCAGGCTCTCTCTAGTCAATCCATGAAGTGACAGAAAAGCACCAAGAACGAAGAGGCTGAGTCTCTTCAGCCCAGAGAGCAGAGAAGCTTCGGGCCAGCTGCCCGAGTGGGTGCCGGGCTGTGGGGGCGTGGGAATCCCCAGCCCAAGCGTGTCTGCTGGAGAAGCCCATGCCGTCTTCTCATGCATTAGAAGCCTTTGACGTTAGGAACGGTTCTGGTCACTTGCGCCTGACCCTTGCTTTTCGGCCCTCTCTCTCCTCAGTTCCCTGATTCTGTGGCCCTGAGACCTGAAAACTCCAAGTGCAGAGCCACCAGAGGTGGAGAGGCAGGCGGCCCTCAGCCTCATGACCAGCGCCGAGTGTCACTGTGTCCCCAGACCCTGACAAAATGGGCGAGTGCAGGGCTTTGGGTCTGTCCTGCTCTTCACCAAGGAAGCACAAGTCCCAATGGTGGACTTGTACCTCAGCTGGCTCAGAGGGCACAGGGTGGCACCGTGGAAGCACCCACTGTACTCGAGTGGCAAGGAGTAGGTGGTGCGCTGTTTGAGTAGAACTCAGCCTTATGGAAACTTGCTGTTGGCCCCCTGTCCCTAGGCAGGCAGGGCCTCCCCCGCTCACCTGGCGACACTCCCTGAGCAGCCTGCGACTTCTGTCTAGGGTGTGGTGAAGCAGAGTGCGGGCACAGCCATGCAGAGAGCGCCACACCGCAGATGGTGCCAATGGATCCACAAAAGCCTTTTGTTCTAAGGGACAGGATGCTGCCATCTGACAGGTGTTGATGGTGGGGACTCAGGGGTCTGCATGCTGGCCGTTGAACTCTGGGAAATGACAGGAGAGAGCTGTCCTTGTCTCAGCGGACAAGAAGCTCCTCAGAAGGGGGCTGGGCACCTGCCGGGTACAGGCAACACCTGCCCCTACCCAAGGTAAGCGGGGCGTAGTCTTCTATCTGCTTCGCACGTGTAGCAATTCCCAAGAGTCACATCTCTCAAAGGACCCTTGGGAAGGTGTACTGCATGTGGCCTGACGGTTGAGCACATCCTCGAGACCTATGCAGTCCTGGGCCTGCCAGCTGCGCTCTGCAGAGTGATTTGTGCCCTGGATGGATGGAAAGGCTGGGAACACCCACCTCACGAAAGCGTGGCCCTGTCCAGACAGATGCCCAAGTCGCAAAGGGGCCCTGCACCAGATAGGGGAGCAGCTCTGGGGAAAGGGGGTGGTGGGCCGTGCTCAGGGCTCAGGCTGCATCTCCAAGGAAGCCAGCTTAGTCTTCCCCCTGGGCTTTGCAACTTTGCAGCCCTCCGCTACCTCTGGAGTGCTGGCGTTTGGAAGCCACCCGTGTCACTTGCTTGCATGGATTTGGAAATTTCCTGAGAATATTAGGCTCTTCCTTTTCAGCTCAACATCTACCCTTTGGTATGCTCCTGATATTTAATATGATGTCTATGCCCAACCAACTTCTTTTTTTATAGCTGTATTTTATACAAGGTCTCACTATACAGTTTGGACTCATAGTGATCCTCCTGTTTTCAGCCTCCCCAGTGCTGGAGTTACAGGTGTGAGCCACCACCAGGGACACAGCAAGTGCGGCATGTGGGCCAGGGATCGAACTCCGGTCCCCAGGCTTGCCTGTGCAGGTGCTTAGTTCACTGAGCTATCTCACCAGCCCTCAAACAACTTCTAACTACTGCAGATTAGAGATGGCTGTGCCAAGCTGTTAGGGCCTTAGCAGGAACTTCCTGGTAGACAGCCACGTACTTCATTAGACTTACAGCCGACGTGTTTTGTTAGCATCGAAAAATGACCATGCCAGGTACCCTGGTCATTTAAAATGCCTTTTCCCATGCAAAATTCTTCCACGGGACTAGTTTGACAGTGTTGTGTCCATTATGAATGTCTGGGCTCCTGGGAGGGCATCATCTTATTGGCGAAGAAGACGAAGTACATAGAGGGAATGATGATCATTCAAAACATTTACACATGCCTACTCTTGAGGTGGGATTTGTGGGGATCTTACACTTTTAAACTTGGACACCTTGCCAGGTGTGGTGGCGCACACTTGTAATCCCAGCACTTGGGAGGCTGAGGCAGGAGGATTGGTGTGAGTTTGAGACCAGCCTGGGCTACAAAAGTGAGCTCAAGGCCAGGCTGGACTGCATAGTGAGACCCTGTCTCAAAGAAGACAAAATAAAAATAAATAAATAAATAAAATCTTTTTTAAAAATTGGGCACCTTGGTAGATATAATGTATTGGCATCCTTCTCAGGGTCAGCCAAATAGCTCAGTAGACGAAAGTGCCTGTAAGCAGGCGCTGGGGCCAGGGGTTCAGCCCGTGGGCCCGCTGTGCCAGCTGCGGCTCTGGGGTGTGTGGAGACAACAATTGAGACTTGGCGTGGTGGCGAGCGCCGGGAATCCCAGCTCTTGGGAGGCTGTAAGCAGGCGGGTCACTACGAGTGCGACTAGTAGTGAGAGCCTGAACACCCTGGAGACCCTGCCCTAAAATACAAAAACATAAAATAAAAAGCATCTTTCTCACAGAGTTATGGGTGCACTTGCAAGTGATGTGATGGAGGAAACGAGGTGGGTGTGTCCGCTGACCCTTCCATTGCTTGCAAGTCCGTTCCTTGGTCATCTGCATTTGCAGTGGGAAAATCCAAAGGCAGTTAGGGGCTGCCGTTAATACACAGTCCCCAAAGTAGTGATGGATCCTGGGCCTTTGTTCTGAGCTACATTTCCAGGCCTTTATATGTTTTATTTTGAGAAACTGTCTTACAGTGTTGTTATGTTGAACTTGACGTCCTCCTGCCTCAGCCTCTCAGAGTGCTAGGACTGCACATGCACAGATGTGCACCACCGCGCCCAACTTCACATGTTAATGCCAAAAGGAATGGCACGCTTGAGGGGGCGGGGATGAAGAGAGAGACAGACAGACAGACAGAGACAGAAAGCCATAGTGCAGCTCTCGCTCAGCTGTCCCTGTGGGGTGTAAGTTCAAGGTCCCCAGGCAACTCAAGCTCACCAATAACACAGGTGATGAAGACTTCAGTCCCATGGCCGCGTCCTGAGGACTGAGTGGAATGTCCCCAGGATGCTGGTGTGAGCAGGTGGAAGAATCTGCACAAGCATATGCATGTCCACATGCACAAGGTGCGCGTCCTCCTTTCAGGCTAGCGGCATCCAGGGCAGATGGTGTCACCCACTTCCCGTGGCCTGCCCATCGGATTCACTCTCCGTAGGGCTGGAATAGCGCAAGAAGTAGAATTAGAGGTCATGTGTGGCTTCAGGTTGTCCCCATTTCCCTTCACGTGAGTCACCTCAGTGTGAAAATGGAACATTTGCCTAAGAGTATCAATAACTGAAAAAGTAGGGGCACACGCCTGTAGTCCCACCACTTGGGAGTTTGAGGCAAGAGGATCAATGCGATTTCAAGGCCAGCCTGGGGGCCTGGCGGGATGGCTCAGTGGTCTAAAGCACCTACAGGTGGCTGCAGGGACCACGGTTCGATCCCTGGCACCACATGCTGCGCCAGCCCTGCCCTGAGCCGGCCGTAAAAATGAGTGAATAAACAAACAAAGGTTCTGAAACCAGAAAAAAATAAATAAAATTTTTAAAAAAGACCAGCCTGGGCTACAAAAGTGAGCTCAAGGCCAGCCTGAGCTGCAGAGTGAGAGCCTGTCTTCAAAAGACAAAAACAGAAACAAACAACAACAACAGCAACAACAACAAAAAAAACTGAAAAAGTAGATCTTATTATTTTTCTTTCCACTGGACCAGGGTTTGAACTTACGACCTTGCACTTGCCAGACACTTGTGCCACAGAGCTATCTGCTCAGCCCCAATAGATCTTATTTTGACAGCAGAAAATGTAAGGAAGTAAGAAATTTCGTAGGGGTGGATATTTTGCCCCTCCCCATTGCCACTGCTGCCCTGGCCCCAGGAGGGACACCGGCCTCCCTGTACCCAGCCCAGTCCTGACTTGGACAGTCCCCTCCCTTAAGCAGTGGCAGGAGAGCTCCGTGAGGACTGTGACCAAAACCGCACGGACTCATGGGAATTAAATAACACCCTCTGCCATAATCAGAGCTTCACAGAAGAAATTGGTGCAAACTCATGGGGAATGCAACGTGCTAAGGACGTCGCTGGGTACTTATACTGCTGGTGACTGTGCCAGTGCAGAGGGCTGCTCCATTGAAAATATTTAAATTGATGAAAAGCACCCTTCCACAGTGATGTGCACCCCCCATGTTTAAAGTGGCACAGTGGGTCCTAGCTAAATCTCGGAAGCAGACCAAATGCCTATGGCAAAGAGGTGGGCTTTTTGCACAGTGGAGTACTACTCAGCTAGAGAAAGGGGTAACATGAGACTCGAGTAGGTAAGGGGCACCTTGAGGCCATACTCCAGCGAAAGAAGCTGCGTGCACACGCGAGACTACCACATTGTTATTATCCCGGTGTGAGAAACTCTAACTGTAAAAAGGACTGAACTATATGATTGACATTGTAAAAGGGAGAGAATGGAAGGGCCGCCAAATAACTCAGCAGATCAAGGCACCTCTTCAGGCAGATGCAGCGGCCAGGGTTCGATCCCCGCAGTGCCGAGCCTGCCCTTTCCCTGGGATGTGCCGAGACCTCAACTGAGACTGGGCTTGGTGACCTGCACCTGTAATCCCAGCACTCGGGAGGCTGCAAACAGGAGGATCCCTAGGAGTCCATCTGAGTAGTGAGACCCAGGAGACCCTTACTAAAAACACACAGAAGCCGGGCGTGGTGGTGCACGCCTGTAATCCCAGCACTTGGGAGGGTGAGGCAGGAGGATCGATGTGAGTTTGAGACCAGCCTGGGCTACAAAAGTGAGCTCAAGGCCAGCCTGAACTGCATAGTGAGACTCTGTCTCAAAAAAAAGCAAAATAAATAAATAAATAAATAAATAAATAAAATAAATAAAAATAAAAAAAAAATAAAAGCACACACACACACACAAAATTAGCTTCTAAAAAATTAAAAAAAAAAACAGGGAGAAAATGTGAAGGGAAACTAAAGAGGGAAAGAGACAAAGGGAAAGAGGAACAAGGGGAAAAAAGAAAAATGGCAAGAAAGCTTTTGTAACTAAGGAGAGGAAGAGGGTGGGAAGGGAAGGGAATGGAGCAAGGGGGTCTCGGTACATCTCGGACAGTGCAGATTCCCTCTGATGAATGTTATCATCACGTGTATCTAAAACGTGCCAAGAGACTTCAATCAAAACTAAATATTTAGAGGCTGGGGAGATGGCTCAGCAATCTAAGTTCCTGCCTGGCAAGCACAAGGACCCAGGTTCAATCCCCAGTACAGCAGGGCGTGGGGGGGGGGTCACTGAAACCAAGCATGGCGGTGCACACCTGTAATCGCAGTGCTGTGCAGGCTGAGACAGGAGGATCCCTGCAAGTCTGAGCCTTGTAGCAAGGCCCTGTACCAAATGAATGGATGAATGAATGAATGAATGAATAACTAAATAAATATCCTAAATATTTAAATGCAGGGCTTTATTTTATTGCATGTTGGCCTTGGAGGGGAACGAATCCAGGTTCCCATGCCAGGCAAGCGCTCTGCTCCTGGGCTCCACCACCAGTCCCAAATCCAACGTGTATTCCACAGGTCCTTTGTGAATGGGCTCTGGTCACATGACCTCTTCCCCTGTGCACAAGGGAAGGGACTCAGACAAGATAACAGGGCCAGGTCTCTGGCTTTGCTGGTCCATGATTGAGTGATGGAACACATCCTTCCTCACGGGCAGCCCAGGCCTGCTTCCAAGGAGTGCAGCGATGGGTTCGCTGGGGGGTGGGGAGAGGTACAGGAAGGGACAAGAGGACAGCACTGGACACCTGCGGCTTGCCCTAAGGACGGCTGGGTAGTTGTCCTTTGCTGTTCACCCGGACCCCAACAATGACTCTGGCCAGGGTCTCCCAAGCAGGGTCTCCCAGGCCAATGTGCGCCCACGGAAAGAGCTGCGGGCAGTGGCCCTGGGACTGCGATCCCAGGACACACAGTACAGCCACAGAGGCAGGGCGGCAGGGCGGCTCGAGTTTCAAGGTGCACGGATGCAAGTGCCTTCCAAATAAGGGAAAGGACCAGCGGGTGGGTGCGTGGGGAAGGCAGGTGCCGAGTTTCAACTCCTGAGGAAGAACCAGGACGGGGTTCCCAGATCAGGTTCCCTTGGCGGCCTTCCCTTCCGGAAACCTCAGACTCTGGGGCCCATGGCAAGGCCTTGTTCCCTGGGTGGGTCTCCCTTGTGAGCGTACTCTTCTCTAGGGCTTGCACTACCTGAGCGCTGGACACCTGACTGAGGTCAAAGCGATTGTCACAGAATGGCCTGGGTTTGGACTTGGGATTCTCCTGGCTTGACACGCAGCTGGTCGTCATCAAAGATGGGAAACACAACACTGGAACACAGCTGCCCAGGGAATGGCTGACATTGTCTGTTAAAAAAAAAAAAAAAAAAAAAAAAAA
>PVJA010027557.1:0-13022 GCA_004027025.1 Myocastor coypus | reverse complement strand
GGGACAGAGGCAGCCAACCAAAGGAGCAGAAAGCAACAGCTGAGTCTGCCTCTGTCTCTCTGTATACTACATTCAGGCTCTCTGCCTTAGGATATCCGCCCTAGACCACACCCATAGCCTCAGCCGTAGTCAGACCAATAATCCCATCAGTACTAAAACACAATCCCAGGGATCATGAATCGAGTCTCAATCTATACAAGGCACGCCCCATGATTGCATGAGGCTTTTGGGGGACAGCTAGACATAAACCATAACAGAGTCTCTGCGAATCCCAGCTCTGCCCTGTGGGTACACACAAGCAGCAGGCTCATCTCTCCCTGAAGCCTCTGACCTGGGCTATGGCCCAAGACTCCGTTGACCTAAGCCGGGCCCCCACCCTAAAATGTTACAGGCGCCACAGCTTTGGTCTGAAAAGGCAAACTGGTTAGTCAGCCTCAGGTCGCAGAGCTGGCTTGAAGCAGGTCAAAGGGGGAGGTTTGGGGCCACTTACGAGGTGATGTTACTGTGTTTCTAAGAGCCCACAAGTCATACAGGACAGTTCATCAGGTAAAGGCAGCACATGACAGAGCAGCCTGAGTGTGACAGAGATTGCCAGGAAGGCTGGTTAGGTCTAAGTGTGCAAAAACCTCGGTCCTACTCACACGCCGCATAAAAGGCTCCTGGGAGGCTCTTGCCAGCTCCTCGCGGAGTCCCCAGCAGGTGGACTGGGAGCCAGGCCTGGAGAGAGCGTCTGGCCCACAGGCCCCGGCTGTGCTAGCCGCATGAGCTGTGTCTGTTTGTGACTGGGTTCCTTGTGCCTTCCGCAAGAACAGGGGAGCTGCTTGGGAGGGGACCTCACTTCTTGCGGCCGAAGCGTCGCACCAGCCTTGGTAGGAGATGTGTGTTGGGTAACCACCGTTGTCCTCTTTAAACACATCAGTATGGAAGTTACATGTGTCACGTGGAGCCCTTGAACTGACTAGGCCATGGTAAAGGACAGGTCTGAGGCCACAGGCACCAGACCAGCCGAGGGTGGCTTCCTTCCAGATAATCTCCCTGTAGCTGACTTGCTGCAGGAGGTGGGCTCCCCGCTTCTGGGCCCCCCCTCTCTGCATCACCACGTGATGAGGTGCTCTTGTGCCTCCTCACCCCACTGCTTTTGTTCATTTGTTTTGGCTCCTGAACTCAGGGCCTCGTGCTTGCCAGGTGGGTGCTGTGCCTCTGAGCCCTGTCCCCAGCCCCTGCTGGCAGCATTCGTCCTCATGCAACGTGTTCCCTTCTACCTGGGGTGGCGCACAGCCTCAAGCGTCACAGGGGCCCCTGGCCTTCCTGGGTCCTTTTCCCACCTGGCTTCCCTGCCACTCAGTGGTGACGGTGACGCTCCTGGGCTGGCCGCACAAACCGCGAGCCTCAGCATTCGCTGGCTGCAGCCTGGGCGGGCAAGGGCACAGTGGACACGACAGCGACGGGGCGCTTGCCTGTGGTGGCCCAGGCTCAGGGCCTGCAGCCCCATCTCCCAAGCGCCAGGTGTCACTGGGCCATCAGGTGAGCTGATCCTGCCGTGAGCAGCGGCCTGTGGGAAACCTCAGTTTGCGTTTTCCACCCGCTCTGAGTTAAATAACTGTTTCTGTCTTATACCGAAACTGGCACTTAGGCAGCATTTGTGTTCCAAGTTTCCACACCCTCTCACAAGGCGGGTCTCACGGAGCTGGGGAAGCTGGACAAAGACGTCCTTTCTTCCAGCCCGGCTGCGG
The DNA here is from genome assembly GCA_004027025.1 of Myocastor coypus. Classification (NCBI taxonomy): domain Eukaryota; kingdom Metazoa; phylum Chordata; class Mammalia; order Rodentia; family Myocastoridae; genus Myocastor; species Myocastor coypus. The sequence goes on along the minus strand of PVJA010027557.1, from coordinate 11,289 downwards.
TTTCAGTTTACCGTTGTTCATTTTGGTATCATCGATTGTGGGCCTGCATCCAGGTTTCCTAATTGAATTAAAACTTCGTTCACAAGGTTTCCCAAATAGATCAGATTTGTCAAAATGAAAACAGGTTGAATGGGAGCCACAGATTAGAGGCTCCGAGGCCTCTCCTAGGATACACTCACTGAAAAATAAGCCAGGGGCAGGAGCGTACACCTGTCACGCCGGTGTCTGGGGAGGCTGAGGCAGGAGCATCACAAGTTTAGATCCAAACCGTGCAGTTTAGTGAGGCCCTTGCTCAAAATAAAACTTGAAGGGGAAGGAGCTGGGCTGTCTTCAGTGGCAGAGCTAGCAGCCCTGGTCTGGGTCCCCGGCACTATCGAAATGAGTATGTGCATGACAGAAAGGAAACGAAGCAGAGGGAGCAACTTAGCAGAGCAGTACGTCGTTCCTGCTGCCAGCTTTGGCCCGCACGTCGCTCCTCCCGGCGACTGGGCGGGCACAGCTTCGGCTTAGGAAACTTGTTTATCACGAGCCTGCTGTGTCCCAGCAGCGCACCGAGAGTCCGGGCCACCACGGCGGACTAGGAAGAGCCCTGCCAGGCAGTAGTGGGTTTGGACTTTCTGCTAAGGTTCTGTGGTCCATCTCTGGGTTTCTGTTCCTTTGTGTCCAACAAAAGTAGCTGCTCATTGAATGAAGTCTTTACTCCCATCATGCGTATTGACCACACAGCCCAATACCCAGGGCCTGGAGATGTACAAACGCACAGAGATGTGGGTAGCCGGACTGGGAGAGTCCCAATTCAGGACAGAGAGTACTTCTGGGACCCAAAATAAACCTTCCTCCTGCTGGTCGAAGAAGTGAAGTGTTTTGTGCCAGTGGCCAGAAAGAGACCAAGCAGCCCCACTCCTGAACCTACGCTGCTGCAGGAGGAGGCCGGGCTCGCCTGACTGACCCGATGCCACCTCATGGCATCTGGCACCCTGCTCAGTGGCTACCAATGGGTCCTTGGCCACAGAATCCCTGCCCACTGAGTCCCTGTCCCCAGATCCCTGCCTACGGAGTCGCTGTCCACGGAGTCATGGTCCACGGACTCACTGTCCACTCAGTCCCTGGATCAGGCCCCGGCCAGTGGTTTCCTGAACACACATCTCCTAGGGGTCTGCAGCCTTCCGCTGGGTCTCACACGGAGCCTGCGCCTCCACCTGTTGCTGTGGAGTGGCAGTGTGGCTGATGTCTTTCCAGAAGTCCTACTGCAGGACAGGTGTGGTCCTCTCCTCCTACCGGGAGTTTTGCACTTTGAGGCTTCGGTTATCCCAGCTGAACTGTAATGTGAACACATTACATGGAAAGCTTCAAAAGTAACCAACCTAAGCGTTTTAGAAAATAGTGTCCTGATCCCTTGTTATAATTGTTGTAAATTATTAAAGGGGATTTCTAGAGCTGCTTCAGCCAGTGGCAAGAGCAATGGGATAAAGGTTTTGAAGGGGATTTGCCCCAGTGTGTAAACAATTCTTTAAAAATTAAATAATCAAGGGTCCAGGAAGATAGCCCAGGGGCACAAGTGCCTGCCTGGCAAGTGCAGGGTCCTAAGTTTGATCTCGCGATTATTATTATTATTATTATTTTTTTTTGTGGGACCAGGGTTCGAACTCACAACCTTGCACTTGCCCAGCAGGCACTTGTGCCTCGGAGCTATCTCCCCAGCCCCTGATCTCGCGATTATGAGAAAAAAAAAAAAAATTAAATAATCTCTGTGGTTTTCCATCAGAGCCGGTACTGCACCTGGGTCTCCATTCCCTCTGGCAGCCTCCGAGGCCGAGACTCCAGGGAAGTCCAACCTCGTACCCTCCACGTGTCCTTCCAGCACGCTGCAAGGACGCGAGCCCAACGCCACAGGGCGCCCCGGGGCCGAGCCACGCGGTGCCAGCCCCGGCTGCTTTGCCAAGATAATAACGCTCACGCGGCCTCGCTCCATTCCTATCGCCTACAGTGCAGGAGCTAGCGCGCTGCAGAGCTTATCTTTTCCACCCCTGGAGCAGGCGTAGCAAATAAATGCTGGGTCATCCAGGAAGAGTAACGGTCCCTCGCTGGACAAGCCAGCTCCCTGACCTCTCCGTAGTGGCCTGGCATTCGATGTCCCCGTGACCAAGAGCCCCGACACGACCACCCAGCCCCTCTTGCTCGCCATTCTGAACACCTGACTACCCAACGCTTTTCAGTATTTTCCAGCGCGGCTTTTAAGATCCGCGAGAACCGCCTTGTGCTGCCCTCTAGCGACGAGCACAGGAGACGCCCGCCGAGTCCCCCTGGAGCAGGCCGAGCCGGGGCGGCCGTGGTGCGGCGCAAACAAGTCCGTCTGTGCCCGCCGTTCGCAATCCCCGTGCGGGGCCCTGGCCCCGCGGGCTTCAGTCCCAGTCCTTCCTCTCAGGGGGTGAAATGGAGCTGGAAAAAGAGGTGGACGGCTAGGCTGCGTTTTGCACCTGGGAGCTGCGTGTGGAGCTCAGGTCCCCACCCATGCGCCCAGGGTCAAGGCTGTATCATTTCCACTCTTCTGTGACACGAAACTGCAGTTTGGCAGCTTCCGCTACGCGAGCGCTACCTCAGTCCCCAGCGTCAGAGCCACAGGCGGCGCGGCTACGTCCTGGCTCGGGGCCCACCAGGTAGGGTTGCGCTTCTGTCCCGCGCAAGCTGGGCCTCAGCTGAGGTGCGGGGCGTCTTCAAGCTCACACATGGGTGACAGAATTCATCTCTGTGCAGCCTCACACCTTGTCGTGAAATATAAATGACTTACTGAAAGGTGGCCGGGACCCAGGAGAATTCTCGCTGGCAGGGACAAAGGATAGAACAGGTGGCACTGCCTATGAGGGTCGCATTAAGCCCGGACGTGGGGCGCACACCTGTAACCGCGGTGCTCTGAGCCGCACTTGGTCGAGGTGGGTCGTGTGAAGCTTTCCCCAAACCAAAATTAAACCGACTGGAGGGGAGGGCCTGGGGAGATAGCTCCGAGGCACAAGTGCCTGCCTGGCAAGTGGAAGGTCGTGAGTTTGAATTGAACCCCGGTGCTGCAATAAACAGACAAACAAACAGGCTGGGGCTCAGTGCAAAGGCCCTGGGGCCAGCCTCAGTATTGTCAAAAAAGAAAAAAAAATCCCAAAACCTTTTTTCTTTTTGCATTGCTGAGTATGGAACTTGGGCCCGAGTCCTGCTGTGTGCGAGACAGGCACCCAACCCAAAGGCTAGCTGAGTGAGCCCCAGCCCTGGTGGTCTGACATTCCCGAGCCCTTGAAGGGGGCGGTAAGACATCAAATAAATAGCTGTGCGGCAGCCCCGAATTCCACGCAGTGTTGGAAAAGGTCTGAATCCTCGCTGTACTCTCTGGAGACCACCTTATTCATTGACCTGCTCCACGCTTTTGCAGTGCGATTTCCATCAGTGAGCCTTGCCTGGGGTCTGGCAATCCCGAGAAAGCGGAGAATCTACGTGCCACAGAACGTACAAGAGCTACAGCGAGCCAGGGGGCTGCTGCGGAGGACCTCAGGGGGCTGCTGCGGAGGACCTCAGGGGGCTGCTGCGGAGGACCTCAGGGGGCTGCTGCGGAGGACCTCAGGGGGCTGCTGCGGAGGACCTCAGGGGGCTGCTGCGGAGGACCTCAGGGGGCTGCTGCGGAGGACCTCAATGGCCATGGGGAACGCGGCCCAAGGGGATGCTGGCATGGAGGGCAGCACCCGGGCCCCTGAGATACGGGGCTTCCTGCCAAGCCCTGCTCAGCCTACCAGAGTGCAGGGGTGTGCCTCCGTGTCCGGCTAGGGGACTCTGTCCTCCAGTTTGCACTGGGGGACTGTGGCATTGCAGTACAGGGTCCCCCCTCAGGTGACCACATGGTGCCCAGCCCTACCTTCCCAGTCCTCACCTGGAGGCAGACTTGTCCTCAGCTGGGAGGAGGCAAGGGTGGGGCTGTCACCCCAAAGGCCTCCCTGCCTTCACATGCACTCCTGGGTCCCAGGAGCCATCAATTATGAGGACAGGGCCTGCTCCACCCGCAATACCCACAGGCCCAGGGCTCCCCACACTCTGCCATCAGGAGAGGCCATCTCTTCTGGTGGGCTGGCTTGACTGCATCCTGGTGCACTTCGTGCTCCTCAGAAGTAGCTGAAGGGACAGTGTGTGTCCCTCTCCTGCATGCTGCCAGGTCACCTTGTGCAGTCCTCAGGCGTCCTCAGCGTGACGCAGCTCAGCCTCTGTAGTGACGGAAGCGCCCTGCTCTGCACCGACCCCGGGGTGAGAACGCACTGCAAGCTGGTGCAGCGTGCTCCTGGAAGCCTCTGTCGCCCTGCAGGGCCTACCTGTGGGCCAGCCAAGTCTTTGCTGAGGAAAGAACTGCTTCTCCCTCAGCTGTGCGCTGGTCTGCAGCGGCACCATTTCAACTGGCTGCCGGGTTTAGGTCTGGTTTACACCGGGGCCAAGCAGAGGCTGCTGGTTTCTCTGAGTTTAAATCTTCGCTGTCCAGAACAACGGGAAAAAGAGTCACCTACTTTCTCAGCCGGGAAGAACGTGGAACTTGCATTGTGACATAAACACCATGCTTTTCTGTGCTTCAAAGACAAGAAGCTCGTTTTTTTAAAAATTTTATTTTATTTATTTTTTATTTTTTAATTATTTTTATTTTTTTCTTGTTTCAGAACTTTTGTTTGCTTGTTTATTTATTTTTATGGCCGGCTCAGCCTGCCTTGAGGGCAGGGCTGGCGCAGCATGTGGGGCCGGGATCGAACCGCGGTCCCTGCAGCCGCCCAAGCTTTCCTAAGCAGGCGCTTTAGACCACTGAACCATCCTGCCGGCCCCAAGAAGCTCATTTTTTTCTCTAAGACAGCGTGCTCTACCTGAGCAGCAGAGCTCTTGGGTGTGCGCTAGCTAGCTAGCTTCCCACTGCCTGACAGAGTGCTTGGGTAAGCAAGGTATAAAGAAGAAAGCTATAGCACAGCGCCGGTTCAGGCCCCCAAGGCCCGACCCTGTCCCTCTGGGCTGTTAGTGGCATGAAGCCCCACGCGTGAGGATGGGCTCTAGGAAAGCACATCTCCCGGCAGCTGAGGAGTGGAAGAGGAAGTGGTGGCCACGCGAGGCTCGACCTCAGCTTCCTTCTGCAACACTTTGTCCTCGGAGGGCAAGAGATGCCTGTGCTCGTCACTGTCATGAAGAAGAGACCCCAAGAAGCAACCGAATGGACTTGAGATCCAGCCACTGATGCAGGAAGAAGAAACCGACCTCCCAAGCTGAGGAGACGCTTGGACGAGTTCGTGTTCTCTAAAGCCGAACGATGAATTTTAGGAACGAGAGAGAGGTTTAGAATAGAATATTTATCGGGAAAGAAAGCTTCTGTCCAATGGGTCCCAGTGGGATGGCTCAGTGGTCTAAAGTGCCTACAGGTGGCTGCAGGGACCACGGTTCGATCCCCGGCACCACATGCTGTGCCAGCCCTGCCCTCGGGGCGGGCTGAGTGGGCCATAAAAATGAGTGAATAAACAAACGAAGGTTCTGAAACAAGAAAAAAATAAATAAAATAAAAAATTAAAAAAAAAAAGAATATCAATCCCTGATACTTAAGTGAGTGGCCGGCTGCATTTCTTTACTCTTTTGTTGCAAGGTCTGGCACAGGTGGGGTGCCTATCTCTTGCGAGTTGCTTTCCGTACTGCCCTGGAGGGCCTGGCTCTATCTGACTGCCTATAATATTCCTATCTAATTTGGCTGCCTATGACATCACTAAAACTGGGAACAGCTCACTCTTTTCAGTATTTTTTCAACTTTTAGTCATTACTGTGTTCAAGTTCTGCCCAAACTATCACCTGTGTGAATATTTTTTAACAGTGTTTGTTTGTTTTTCTTTTTGAGACAGGGTCTCGCTATGCCGTTCAGGCTGGCCTTGAGCTCACTTTTGTAGCCCAGGCTGGTCTTGAACTCACACCAATCCTCCTGCCTCAGCCTCCCAAATGCTGGGATTACAGGCATGTGCCACCACGCCCGGCTCCTGTGTGAATTTTTGTAACTGTGCCTTACATTTTTTTTTTTTAACCTGAATACTTTTTTAAAATTTATTTTAATTTTTTTTTTTTTGAATTTTATTTTTTGAATTTTTTTTTTCTTGTTTCAGAACTTTTGTTTGCTTGTTTATTTATTTTTATGGCCGGCTCAGCCTACCCTTAGAGCATGGCTGGTGTAGCATGTGGTGCCAGGGATCAAACCGAGGTCCCTGCAGCTGCCCAAGCTTTCCTAAGCAGGCACTTTAGACCACTGAGCCATCCTGCGGGGCCCCTAACCTGAATACTTTTGTTTTAAAAAGGCTTTATTAGGGATAAAAAAAAAATACACATCCCGTCTGTGAATGCAGAAGTCACCTGGGCCACCCAGGGGGTCTTCTGTGGTTTGTTGTTCTCTTGGGGGTACCTGTGGGTGGCCTTGCTAGACAGAAAGGGCTCAGGTAGGCCTGGAGGCCTGGCACTGCAGGAAATGTGCCTTGTGGGACCCTTTCTTCCCAGCAGCTTTTCATGGGGCTCCAGGTGGTGAGCTGAAATACCACGTGCCTTTGTTATTTAATTACCCCCTCCCCCTTCCGGAATTCATTCCTTATTACACAGCATCCTGGTAAGAGCAGGTGCTAGAGACCCGCAGTCCTGGCCTTTATCTTCAGCTCCCAGACAGGAACTTCCTCCACAGCATGCACTCCCTGGGGGTGCCAGCTCCGGCCTGGAAAGCCCGGCCTTATGCTGTCCAAGGTCTCTGAGTCTGGCAGCACCTTCCTCGACAGGGCCAATCTGTCTCCCGTCCCTCATCGCATCTTGTTTGTCTGCTTCTTTGCTGTGGTCACGCAGCATGTCACTAGCAGGCTGGCTTCCTTCCCAGGACACCACACACCTTCCTGAAGCGCATCAGGGAACTGGCCCAGCTCCTTCCCTTCCCGTTCCAAAGGTCCCTCGGTTTCTTTTGCATGCACATAGCCACTCCCTACGCATCTCCATCTGGTCCACCTGTCTGAAAATTTATATGACCGAGAGGTGGTGGGGACAGAGTGAGCAAGCTGCCGTTCTCAGATTTTGAAACTTGGGTGTTAGGGTTTGTGTGCAGTTGTCCCCCCAAAGCCTCAGGCAGTCATGGGGTGGAGACTTGCAGAGTTTTAGGCTAACTCATGAGCCACTGGGATTGTGTGTTTCAGTACTGCTGGGGTGATGGGTGTGGCCTGAGGCAGGGAGCCTGAATGTAATACGAGAGAGACAGACTCTGTTGCTTTGTTGTCCTGGTTGGTCAGTTGCTCCTGTCACCGTCTTGTTGCTGTCCTGCCTCCATGACCTGGATGCTCTCTGCCCTGTGCCACTCAGCCTTGGGCCAGCCGAATATGGCCTGAAACCTCCAGTAACTGTGAGCCTAATAAACCTTTCCTTCCTTCATTTTGTGTGTCAGCTATTTGTCCCCAAAGCAAGAGAAGAGTAACTGAGACATTCAACGAGACATTGCGCTCAGCTCTGTTAAGTGACGTCAGGGCTCTGAGTGTAAAATGTCCTGTCACCAGCAGCATTTTCAAGCTTCAGACAGGACAACAGAAAACCAGAGAGCTGACCTCAAAATTCCCTTCCACACCAATAATCAGCCTCCTTTGTGGACTTAATGTGAACCTCATTAACTTGCTTAGCTAGCCTAACAGTTACTACAGCCACTCCATTACTGTTAGAGCATTTTAAAAATCTTTTCTAAAGAAAAGTATTTATTCCTTGGTTTCCTGTAGCTTTTCTATGGCATTAATTCTGACACTTGAATCAGTGACCAGCCTCTTGAAACAACACAATGGCTCTTTCTACTGTTGCACACGGTCCTTAGTCCCCTGAGTCTGTCACCTACCCTCCTATGATGGTGAGGCAATCCAGGCCATCTGAAACATGAGTGTTGTAGGCAGCTGAATTATATAGAAATATTCTAGGCAGACAGACAGGGCCAGGCCCTCCAGGAGACAAGATGGAAGACTAGGTGACTTTACAGCTTTACAAGAGGCAGACACCCCTGCTGTGGGCCAGACCTCAAGACAAAGGAAACAAATGCAGCCACATACGTCCTTAGGAATGCACACCAGGGATTGATATTCTAAATAGGTGTCAGTCACCTTCAGGGGCCCGGCAGGATGGCTCAGTGGTCTAAAGTGCCTGCTTAGGAAAGCTTGGACGGCTGCAGGGACCGAGGTTCAATCCCCACACCACATGCCACGCCAGCCCTGCCCTCAGGGCAGGCTGAGCCAGCCATAAAAATAAACAAACAAGCCGGGCATGGTGGCGCACGCCTGTAATTCCAGCACTTGGGAGGCTGAGGCAGGAGGATCAGTGCGAGTTCGAGACCAGCCTGGGCTACCAAAATGGGCTCAAGGCCAGCCTGAGCTGCATAGTGAGACCCTGTCTCAAAAAAAACAAAACAAAACAAAACAAAACAAAAGTTCTGAAACAAGAAAAAAAAATTTAAAAAAATCACCTTAAAAGAGCCTAAGTGAGTAACTCAACCCCCATTGGGAAGAGACCCTGTTCCTATTTAAGCCTGCTTGCTATGTGACTCAATTCCCCACTCGGCATTAGCTTTAATCAATGTTACCTGAACAATGGTGCTTGTAACCTCATTGGTTGTCCATGGTTTTATTCCACCTCATGCCCACCTCAGCAAGTTCCCATGGTTTCTACCTTAGACCTGCCTCAACACATGGTTTTTTGCACTATAAAAGTCCCTGGAAGAGACAGCTTCCTGAGAAACAGCCACTGTGGATCCCCCATTCCAGTCCCTCTCCGACAGGAGCTAGCTTTCTTTGCTTCCTTCTTTTGTCTTTTTGAGACAGGGTCTTGCTGTGTAGCTTTCAGGCTGGCTGTGAGCTCACTTTTGTAGCCCAGGCTGGCCTCAAACTCGCACTGATGCTCCTGCCTCAGCCTCCCCAGTGCTGGGACTACAGGCGTGTGCCACCACACCCAGCTTCAGACAGGAGCTTTTTCCCTCAAACATGTCCTGCTTATTATCTCCGTTTGTTCCTGAAATTTATTCTCTGGTTTTAGAGAGCACAAACTCGTCCCAGGTCCTTTTCACATTGTGAGATCAGTTTTCCCAGTGTCACTTGGAGGTTCCCTATTGGGGGTCATCCACCCTGGATCAGTTTTTTCTCCCTGCATCATGAGCACTCGTGGAGAGGTGCAAGGGCTCCGGCCCCGGTCCAAGTGTGATCCGTTTCTGGTACAGCTGTGGTCCTGCTGGCGGACAACACCACAGCTGTGTTTCTCTAGCCTTGCCTCTAACAGCCAGCGGCATAACTCCTTCTCACTGAACTGTTCTCAGAGCCAGCCGCCCTTTACGCTCACTATGCTATAAAGACCTCACAGTGAGAGAGGGAGGTTGAGTGTAGCTAAAAGTGGCTGGGAAAGGACCAGACCCCGGGACACAGGGGCAGAACAATCCCCAAAACCCTGTACCTGGACTTCTGTGGAGAACCTGAGCAGGTTTGCAATAGGATGGCTTCCACCTGATGTCAGCCTGAGGAATGGGGGCTACAAAAAGGACGGTCACACTCAATTTTTGGTACTGTATTCTCTCGAACAGTGGCCTGTGTCACACTGTAGGATATATTTTTTTTTTGTTTTTGTTTTTCTTAACTTAGCCCAAACTTGCTCTACACAACCTATTTCTTTCATTGCCTTTAATAATAAAGTTTCGTTCCTGTATGTCTTTGTCTTGGCCCATTCTTTGCTCAGGACTGGAAGAACTTAGGAACTGCCAGGAGATTCCAGCATCGCAAACCACGAAGCCACAGCCTGTACAGCAGTCACCAGCCCGGTCAAGGTGCCAGGAGAGCGCTGTCGGACTTCCTGTACATAACCCGCTGGACCAGGGAGCTCCTCTCATTGTTGCTTCCAACTGTGCACAGTTATTTCTTGGGGAAGAGCTTCGGGAGGGTGCCTGGTGGCCCCCACCCCTTTATTTCAATGGAGTGGTTTGCCCAGGGTTCTATCATTTTTTTTTTTTTTTAATGGGACCGGTGTTCCAACTCACAACCCTGCACTTGCCAGGCAGACACTTGTGCCACGGAGGTATCTTCCCCCACCCAGGGTTCATCAATTTAGACTCGATGAAAATCGGAATTCAGGTGTTGTTCGGATCTGTTTGTCATCGTCATTGGAAAATGGGGTCCACTGTGCAGGACTCATGAGGCCCTGACCCACCTGGGGGCTGCACCCACACAGTGGGGCTGGTGACAGAACAGCTGTTAAGGTTGGGAGCGCTGTGGCCCTTGGGGGGTCTTCTTTCTTTTTTGAGTCTACAGCACCTAGGCTTGCTTTCTGGGGCTTATAGCCTCCTGAAACGTTCTGGATACAGGTGATCTCTAGGTCAGTGGTCCGTTCTCCGCATCACAAGGTCCCCCAGGCTCCCAACACAGGCTCAAGCACCATGGCCTGGATCCTAAAAGCTACACTATTTGCAGGGGGACGTGGGCAGCGCAGTCCTCGCAGGCTGCCTGCACGGGACGCGGGAGCGCGCTTGGCTGGGAGTGGGCCGCGGGGGCCACAGCGGACCCTCGGGAGCCCTGCGGGGCTAGGACGCGAAGCGGCAGGCCGTCAGAGCTCGCCGCCTCCGCCGCCCGGAAGCGCGGGGCTCCTGCAGGTGTACCCACTGGGGCTGCCAGCGGCTGCGCTGCGCGCCCCACGGGCTCCGTCTCTGCCTAGGTTTCCAGGGCCCTCGGGCCGGTCCTCAGACCCTAGGAGCCGCCTGCTCAGCCCGCCAGGAGAAGCCCAGCTCCCTCGCTCCCGCCCCGCCCCTAAGGGCGGATCGCAGACCTCGGTGTCCGCCCGGCGCCCCCGCCAGGCGCGCAGATGTCCAGCCGCGCGGCTTCCACGGCCTTTCTCTGCGCTCCAGCGCTCTGGCTCTTCTCTCCGCGGGCACAGCGCCCGCCCAGCCTCGGGGACCAGCGGCCCAACCCACTCTCTGCCCTGCCTCGCCGCCCCCACGCCATCAGACTCCCCCGACCACGCCAGGCTCTTCGGCCCCCTCCTCGGCTATCTTCGTCAGGACTCGTGTTCCTTCGTTGAGAATCGCCCATTTCCGGCCGCCGACGAGCGGCCGCCGAGCTCGGCTCCCTGCCCGGGCCATTTTGCCTGCGGAGTTCCCAACCGCCAGCCTCAGGCTCCTCCGTTGGCCCTCGGTCTCTCCGCCAGACCTCCGCTCCATAGGTTCTTCCTCGGATCCCTCCAGCTAGGGAATCCTCCATATCCGGTTTCTTAATGCGCCCCCCC
>PVJA010027556.1:0-28460 GCA_004027025.1 Myocastor coypus | reverse complement strand
AAAAAAAAAAGTAATGTGGATTTAGAAAGGTTAATGTTTAGTTGTTTGATCAATCTTATATACCTATATGTACTAATCTAAACTGATCCGATGATGAAAATATGTAATATAACCATTGTTAAATTTAAACAATAAAAGAATTGAAAAAAAATAAAATAAAATTTGCTTTTAAAAAAGATAGCTATCTTAGGATACACATTTCTATTATTCTACACATCTGATAGGTAGGCTATGTTAGAATGTAAACCATTTACATGTGTTCCAAGTTGAGATGCATGTGTGCATGTATGTGTGTGCTTGTGTGTGTGTATGTGTACAATTTGCAAGTGAAAAGATATGGTCTATTCACACATGAACAGGGACAGTTTGCTGGTAAAAGTGAATTTCCGAGGTTTATCATGTTTTGGGAGAGCAATTTTTATTTTTTATTTCTATAACTTTATTTATTTGTTTGTTTGTTTGTTTGTTTGTTTGTTTATGCTATGGCTGGCTCAGCCTGCCCTAGGGGTGGGGCCGGCCCAGTGTGTGATGCTGGGGATTGAACTGCAGTCCCTGCAGGCGCCTAAGCTTGCCTAAGCAGGCACTTTAGACCCTTTAGACCACCGGCCCTGGGAGAACAATATATAAATGAAGCTTGAGTAACTTTTTGTCCTGAAGCTGCACGTTTTCTGAAAAGTACAGTTTTAAAATTCTAAATTACCTTGTCTTCTTTCTAAGTAGCTTTACTTCTTCTATCCTATCTCACTGCCATGAGATTTATGCTTTGGAGCCAGCCAAACATTTGCTGAATCTCCTTAAAATATGAGCCTAATTAAGCCTCTCCTTTAATTTATGAATGTTGAGAACTGTGTCCAGTGACCAGAAAGCTAACTGATACACCACCTCTACTGCGGGGCTATCTCAAAGAACAGCTCTTATGTTTGAATATTGTCTGAAAGACTGCCAAGAACAAGGAAAGTCAGGTGAACATTGACCAAACACAAAATGAAATGTGGTAGAGAGTAAAAAAGTCACCAGGAGAAACTTCTGACTCCAGAGATGAGGATCCAGCAGTGTGACCATGGACTAAGTTTAGGGTGATGAACAGGAACCACAGAGACTGGTCCTTCTTCCCACTCATCCCTCGGGTGTGCAGTCACTCTTTCAGTGACCACATGAATACTTCTTTAAGAGGAGCCCCTCCCTTTTTCTAATCCCTGCCCCTTAAGTGTAGACTTGCAGGAAAATTTTCTCTTCAGAGCTGCAGAAAAGACTCAGGCAGGAATTAGATATCCAGAAGAAAGAAGACCAAGGAAAGGTATAAAAGGGTAATGAGTGATATTGAGAATTGCTGAGGGGAGGAAGCTTGGATTGATGAATGTAGAAAGAGCATGCTGTAGGTATGGCTGCTGGTGGTGGAAATGAGAACGCCGTATCAGTCAGGCAAGACTTTCGTGGTGGTGTCTGTGCGCCTACGTGAGTTTATTCAAGATGAAAAAGAGAATGACTAGAACTTAAAAACAGTATGTGGAACAGCAGAAGGCTAGCCAATGTAATATTGTTGGGAAAAAGAGAGATTAGGGCAACAGCTATTGGGAAGAAGTTCTTTGAAGACAATTACATTTTTTTTTTTTTTTCGGTCTTTTTGAGACAGGGTCATGTTGTGCAGTTCAGGCTGACCTTGAGCTCACTTTTGTAGCCCAGGCTGGTCTCGAACTCACACTAATCCTCCTGCCTCAGCCTCCCAAGTGCTGGGATAAGAGGCGTGTGCCACCATGCCCAGCTAAAATGACATTTTTTATTCGAAAAAATGTTACGAATAAAAGACGATTATATGACAGGGAGAAATATAGGCATTATGCTTATATCAGGCAAAATGAGGTACAGATGTGTGTGTGTGTGTGTGTGTGTGTGTGTGTGTGTGTGTGTGTGTGTATGTGTTCAGAGTTGGACTTCAATATCTGTAGGTTCCACACACATTCAATCATCCATGGATTGAACAAGTGTTCAGGGCTAAAAGGTACACAAAGTACACAGCCTTATTTTCTTTGCCACGATTTCTTAATATATGGTGACAACTCTTTAGCATTTACATTGTAGCAGGTATTTTAAGAAATCTTGAATTGATTTAAAGTAGGAGAATGCGCACAAGCGAGATGCGGGTAACAGGCCACTATATATAACAGAATTGAGCATAGGCAGATTTTGAAACCAACCCACTGCAACTGGATGACTGTATATACATAACTATATAGAGACACAGCTTGTTTCTTAGCTTGTACATTGCATATGTGTGTAGTGAGTGGTCTATATGTAATATTTTTTAATTTTTTATTTAGTTATGTTATGGTCGGCTCAGCTTGCCCTGGGGTTGGGGCTGGCATAGCATGTGGTGCTGAGGACTGAACCGTGATCCTTGTGGTTGCCTAAGTTTGCCTAAGCAGGTGCTTTAAACCACTGAGGTGTCTTACCAGCCCATGAGAGGTCTATATGTGACTTAGCTGTAAATCTCTTTTCTTTCTCTTGCACATTCTCTTTGGTAGAGCAAGAAGGACACAATGGCAAAGCGTAAGATATATATATTTATATATATATATTATATATATATGCTAGATCCTCAATCTTCTCATTTTGCAAACCTGATCAAAAGCAAGATAATTTTGTGGGGGAAATATTCTCTTTAGAAATGAGAGGCAAGTACAATGTGGTTTGATCCTTCACAGGAGTCTCACATGTCATAGGTCTTTTTTCTGGAGTGCAAATGTAAGGTTTCTTTTTTCACCAAAAAGTGACAGCAAAGTAAACGTCAGCAATGCCATGGTTGGGGGTGACCTCTGGGCCTTTGCACAGGCGACCATGGTGAGGAGAGTGGCCGTCATTGGAGCCGGTGTCAGCGGCTTGGCCGCCATCCGGAGCTGCTTGGAAGAGGGGCTGGAGCCCACCTGTTTCGAGAGGAGCGATGACATCGGCGGTCTCTGGAAATTCTCAGTGAGTAGCGCGTCGCTGCAGCAGACAGGAAGACAAAGCCGGAAATAATGCACTGCTGATGTGCAGATTTCCGGACATGCTGCCGTTGGGTTTCGAATGTATAGTTCCAGGAGCACATTGCAAAATGACCTGCTTGCAAGTCAGAAATAAATTAGGTAGCAAGTTAGCTTTGTGAGTCTCTGTGTACAGCATTTGCCTGTGGTAAATCAAATATAAGGGTCATTTTGGGAAAAAATTTGGGTTTTGATTTTAGTTAGATTTATATAACATTGTGAGATGATCTACTCATTTTAAAAATGGGGTTAGCAAAGGTCTTTTTATGATTCAAACCATGATTTTAACGTCTCAGGTGGGTATTTAGCATGTTTGTCAGGAATCAGTTACAATAAATGCATGGACCAATTTTAGGGAATTCTTTTCTGTTTATTGGCATTTCTATGGATTGATTATTATAGCTTTCTTGTATTTTTGACAGCAAGTGATGTCATGAATCTAGCTCTTGTTTTTGCTCAAGATCACTATGGCTATTTGAGGTCGTTTATGTAACCCTAGAAATTTTGGGATCATTTGCTTTAGTTTTGTGAAGAATATGACTAGTATTTCTTGGGCATTGTGTTGAATCTACCCATCACTTTAGATAGCATGGTGCTATGGTTTAGGTTAACATGTCCCCCCAAAGTCTCCTACGTTCAAATGTGGAGCTTTGGGGAAATATTCAGATCATGTGAGCCCTGTACTAATCAGTGGATTAAACCATCCGTGAGTTCACAGCCAATGGTGCTGTTCCGAGAGGGCCTGATATGAGAAGGACGCCATGGAATGATCATCCGGAAGGGTGTGTAACAAGGGCTTCTCAGTCCCTCTCTGCTCTACCCCGACCTTCTACTGTGCCGGATCCACCCCAGAGCCAGCCAGCCACAGACAGAACACTCACGCTATGAGCTGAAATAAACCTTTCTTCCCTTAAATTGCAGGTGTTGAGTATTTTGTTGCAGTAATGGAAAATCACCAAAATATAAACTGTATAAATTCACTTTCATATTAGTTTTTGTTAGCACATGTTTACAGCATGCAATGTTTACATTCTTGGTGTAGAATTGGTACACAGATATAACATCCTGATTCCTTTTCGATCCTTTTTCCCTCGCTTCCCTCTGGCTCTTGATCTTCTTCCTATTTAAGAAAGATCTATCACCCTAGTTCCTGTTATTGACGGGTTTTTTTCTTCATTTATATTTTGGGTTTCTCATATAAAGGAAAGCATGAAATATTTAACCTTGTGTGCCTGCTTTACTTCACTTACCATTATGGTCTTGAGGTGTATCCATCCTGCTAGGAATGCTCGGGTTCATCCTCCTTTATTTGAATAGTGCCCATTCAGTAAAAATACCATATTTTCTTTATCCATTCACCTGTTGATGAGCATATAAGCTGCTTCCAAGGTTTACTACTGTGAATTGTGACGCTGTAAGCAGGGGTATTCATGTAATGCTGTAACGTGGTATCTTTACCTGTTTAAGGAAGATATCTAAAAGGGAAATAAGGGAGTCAAATAGAACTTAAAGCTTTTTGAGGAATCTCTGTACCGATTTCCCTAGCAGTTCTACTAGTTGGCATTCTTACCAGCAATGCATGTAGAAGGCTCCCTTTTTCTCCTGCCACCCTACCAGCATTTGTTATTATCTGATTTCTTGATAATGGCTATTCTTTCTGAATGGAAATCACTGGTACAAGCTCAGGGTTTTAATTTGTGTTTCCATCATGGCCAGTGATATTGAGCATTTCATGTATTTATTGACTATTTGTATTTCTTCTGTAACTTTCATTTCACTTGCCTTTTGAAATTAAGTTTTTTATTTTGGGATGACTAATTTTTTGAGTTCTTTTTATATTCTAGGTATTAATCCTCTATCTGAATCATAGCAGGCAGTAAGTCAGGAAATGGGAGTCTGTTGCCTGTTGTTTTGCTGTACGGAAGTCTTAATTCAATGTGATTCCATTTACTCATCCTTGGAGCCATTTCCTGTGCAAAAGGGGTTCTGTCTGTTCAGAGAGTCCTTGTCTACACCTATGGCTTCAAGAGTTTCACCCATTTTATCTTCCAGCAGCTTAAGTGTTTTCATTTTAAGAAAGAAAGATGAGTAGCCTAGTCATACAGTGTCTTTGTGCTTCAAGAAAGCTAAACCAAGCTTTACCTGTGAAGCACGTCATATTTTCTGAAGTGTAGTGCCTTTTATTCGCTCCAACATCTTGCAGTGCGGGGACACCAGCCGCAGCAAATGTGTCAGAAGATGTGTTCTGTGGAGTTTGTTGGTCATTAACTTTTGTTTGTTTTGCTACACATTATGACTGCCAGCTTGGCTGGACATTCGCATTGGGGAGTACTTAACGTTCCTGAGCAACTAAATCAAAGTTTTTCACCATGAGACCAAACTGATTTTTTAAAGCTCCCCCATGCCAGTTTATTCCAGCCTACAGCTACAGCTGAGAACCACAGTAAGGTGATCACTGATCTTCTCATCGATGATCATTCTTTCTTCAATGGTCCCTTTCTTTTTTATTGTCACTTAATGATTCCTCTAAGGTTCCATTAGCATGGCTCTGTGGCTTCTTGGTGTTAGTGTAACCAATTCAAATATTTTTACATTTGTGATTTCTTGCCTATATAAATGCTCCAAAGGCATGCAGTGCCTATACATTCATCATGCTTGGTTCAAAATAGCTATATTATTTTATATGTGGTGGAAATTCTGAGATTAATTTTTAAGTATGTTACTTAAAGATGTCTATGTTTGCAAATCATATAAATATTTGGAGAATGGCTCAGTTACTCTTCTTTCATTTCATTGCTGGGACAAATACTGAACACTCAAATAAAGGAGGGAAATGTTTGTCTACCTCACAGTTACTGGGGGTTTCAGTGCATATTCAGTTGGCTCCAACACAAGTTGGCACATGGCAGAGGGCAGCAGCAGTTCGTGGTGGCAGAAGGCAGCAAAACATCAAGAGCAAAGGAGAGGAGTAACAGCAACAATGTCTACAGAGAGCATGGCAGTCTCCCTTACGTGCATTCACCTTAACTGCCCTGGGCTGGGTGTAGCACTCCTACCCAGGAGTACTTAGACCCATAATCTAAGCATTGGATCATGAATTAATCACAAGCTCTAGAAGGCCACCCCATAACTGCATGAGGTTTTGGGGGACAACTAGACACAAACCATAACAGAGACATACCTGTCATTGTTTTCTTTTACAAATTAATTACTAGATGTCCACATCCATGGGTTTAAACAATGAAATTACAGAAAGTTAAAATTCAGAAAACACCTGTCATCATATTTAATGCTCCAACAGGATAAAGTTTTGGTTACATATTTCTCAAAAGATATAATAAAACTTTTCCTTAGAAAAGAAGATATGTTATTAAATGCATATTCTTGTCTATTATGAATTCTCTTGGTAAGTTTCTTTGATTACCATTAGTCACTTAAGTGAATTTATTTATGTGTCTTCTTACTGAATTTACATGTGTGTAAATGACAACTCAACTCAGTGTGATTACTTAGACCTGGCTCTGAACATGACTGGCATAATTGTTTATCGTCTTTCCTCCACCTAAACCCATTCATTCACAGAACCATGCCGAGGAGGGCAGGGCGAGTATATACAAATCAGTCTTTACCAACTCTTCCAAAGAGATGATGTGTTTTCCTGATGTCCCATTTCCTGATGACTTCCCCAACTTTATATACCACACCAAGCTTCAAGAATACATTGTGGCCTTTGCCAGACAGAAAGGCCTTCTGAAATACATACAGTTTGAGGTAAGGTGTTGCCATTAAGCTAGCACTGGACATAGGGATGGCATTCACATGGTTACTCTACTCACACTTCTACCTCCTCTCAGTATCCCTTTCTTAATCGCTAATAATTCTTCTAACAGTCTGGCGTCTTTAATCCTAGATTTAATGAATATACCTTCTTCTCAAGAATGCATGCCAAAGCTACAAAACCTGACCACATAGTTTTTAGACCAAAGTGGCACAGGAGTAGAAATCAGTACCAAAGAAATAATGGCATCAAACATCTATGAGTTTAGA
The DNA here is from genome assembly GCA_004027025.1 of Myocastor coypus. Taxonomy (NCBI): domain Eukaryota; kingdom Metazoa; phylum Chordata; class Mammalia; order Rodentia; family Myocastoridae; genus Myocastor; species Myocastor coypus. Next base: position 21,393 of record PVJA010027556.1, on the reverse strand, counting down.
ATTTAAACATTTTTTTCTAAATAACATAGAGCAAAGAAGAAATTTAATTAAAACTTTAAAATAGAACTAACCATTCATTTATATTCTATATATCAGCACTTTTGGAAAGCAAAGGAAATATTATTTTCATGAAATTATGTTTAAATTTAAATACCTGTGATTGAAAACAAGGAAGGTTTAAAAGAAATGATAAAGTACATAAATTTGCTAAAATTAGAATTAACCTAAAAAACAGAAATCAGGGCATAATAAAAGAAAGTAGCTAAAATGGAAAACAAAATTAAATGTTCACTCTTTGAAAAGTTTAGGAAAATAAAAGAGTAGGCAGTTAAAAATATAGGCAAAGGCACAAATAAACACTGGGAAAGAAAAAGTAGAATAGATAGATAGATAGATAGATAGATAGATAGATAGATAGATAGATGATAGATAGAGACAGAAATATAAGCTCTTTATGTAATATTAAAAAACTTTACCAAGTGATATTTTTTCCAAATGATATTTTAATTGGTCAATTTTTTAAATGCAAAAATTCAAGAAGAAATTAAAAGTCTGAACAAATAATTATTTAGATTTCTTTTAATTTGGAAATTAAACTTGTTACTATAAAGAAAATAAAAAATTCTATTAGTGATTACTTCAAAATTTTGAATGAACAGGTTATTTCAGTATTTCATAAATTGTTTCAGAAGCTAAGCAATGAAATATGCCTTACAATCTTATTTGATAGCATTATAATCTTACTATCAAATTCAGAAAAGATAATATGCAATAGTAAAATTATAGGTCCATCTCCCTCATTAAAATCAACCCAAAAGCCTGTTCAAAATGACACCATCAGCGTGTTCAAAATAATTGTCGGTTGACATCAGCCTTTGTCAAAGTCAATTTGGCCCAAAGATGGAAAAGCATTTTGATGTATTGTAAGTGTAAGAATGTGATTCACTACCAAAAAACAAAAAAAAAAACCTTGACAAGAAGAAAACTATATCTCATTAACACATTCATTATATGCGACACTCTTTTATATTTGAAAGGGAAAAAAAACTGTCATCAAACTGAGACCAGAATGAAGTTTCTTGACTAGCTAGGAAAAACACATTGTCTTAATTGTGCACTCACTGTTCAGTATGGTAGCCACTAGATGTAAATTTAAGAAATAATGCAGTAATATAACAGCTAGCTATATAGCTGTGAATAAACATTTAATGATAAACTTAATTAATAAGGATAGTATCACCATCACCTGGGAAGGGCTAGAAATTTAAAATTCTGTGCTTTATACTCAACTTACAAAACTATAAGACCTGGAAATGTGCCCCAAAGGTGTGGACTTCAACAAATTTCCAGGTAAAGCACATACAATAAAGTTTGAGATAAAATTTATGCCCTGAATATAGTTATCTTATTTTCATATAGTAATAATATTGAAAAGGGAAATAGCTAGAGAGATAAAGGAGGAAGCCACAACTGCTACAAAAATTACTGTTCAGAAGATACTTACATTGGTTTTGTACTTTTTGTAAACTATGGTTGAATTTACTATCATGTAATATTTCAAAATCGTGTCACTCTTTTACTCAGAAAATAGTGGTCATGCATAAGAAAGCATGCAAGAATAAAGTGTGTGTGTGTGTGTGTGTGTGTGTGTGTGTGTGTGTGACTGTGTGTGACTCTGTGCATGTATGAAATACTAAGACAAATTTTAATTTGTAACTTACTGCTGCCTTACTAACAAATTTAGCATTATCCCAAGATATTTGTTAAGGGTTTTTTTTATACTTCTCTTGCCAAATCTGCCTATTTGCATAGACAAGAAGGGTTTTTCTGTGTACTTCTCATAGACACTTGTAACCAGCATAACTAAATGTCCTGATTTCTCCGTTACTGGCCAATGGGAGATTATCACTGAAAAAGGTGGTAAAAAAGAGTCAGCTATCTTTGATGCTGTAATGGTTTGTTCTGGACATCACGTGTACCCCAACATACCAAAAGAGTCCTTCCCAGGTAAGCCTTCTATGTATATATCTGACAATAATGAAAGTATTAGTGGCTAGTCACCTCAACTCCAGTACCCTGACATCCAAGCTTCCAGCACAAGAATGTTGTAATTCAACTATATCCAAATGCCCAGGACAGTGTCTTTTGAGAAAAATAAAAAGAAGAGGAAGAACAAACAAGTTAAATTAAAATATATTTTGGGTACAGCTAATATATTTGAAGTGCTAGAAGTCCACATTTTGGGGTCTGTACTTGCAAGTTGGCCTCTATTAAAGCAGTTTGTTTCATTTATTAGTGTACATCAAATTGATAACTGTGTCCCTCATTTTTCACTCAGGACTAAACGATTTTAAAGGCAAATGCTTCCACAGCAGGGACTATAAGGAGCCAGGAATGTGGAAGGGGAAGCGCGTCCTGGTGATTGGTTTGGGGAACTCAGGCTGTGACATTGCCGCAGAGCTCAGCCACATAGCCGAGCAGGTACTGTGTTCCACATGCGTGGGGGACATCTTACTGGGGCAGAAATGCTTGTGATTGCATGATATGGGGGGAAGAAAGGAAAGCACACCTGACAGGAAAACTAAGTAGCAGAAAGTGTGTGAGAACTTGAGCGAGTACTATTTCTTCAGGAAAAGTGGCCCTCAAAGACTAACACATTAGTTCTCAACCTGTGGGTCACGACCCTGGGGGCGGGGGTCGAACGACGAAAACACAGGGGTCACCTAAAGCCATTCTGAATCATAACTGTAGCAAAATTACAGTTTGGAAGTAGCCACCGAAATTATTTTTTGGTCTGGGGTCACCGCAACATGAGGAACTGTATTGCGGGGTCACGGCATTAGAAAGGTTGAGAACCACTGGGCTAACAGCTAAGTCATTATACTCCTACTGGCAATAATTCCAAGAGCTAGAGTACTAAATCACTCTAAGGGGGCCTTTGAGAAGTGTATTACAGTGTCCACTGCAAATCTCACCACCTTCATGATTGCTTTGATCTTTGAAGGTCATGATCAGCTCCAGAAGCGGATCTTGGATGATCAGCCGGGTCTGGGATAATGGCTATCCTTGGGATATGGTGCTTGTCACTAGATTTCTAACCTTCTTAAAGAACAACTTACCGGCAGCAGTCTCTGACTGGTGGTACGTGAAACAGATGAACGCAAGATTCAAACACGAGAACTACGGACTCATGCCTTTAAATGGGTAATGTAGAGATAAATCCTGACTTTCACTTCAGGGTCAACAACTCTTAGTGTGTGTTGTAATCCCAAGCCAAATCAAAATATTGGGGCAGTAATCAGATCTCAAATGTCAGAGGATAAAGAACTGCAAATATTAGGAAGGATTGCCACATATCCTTACCCGAATTGCACAGCCAGAAAGCTAATAATATGTAAGCAATGAGTTCCCACAATAGTAATTAATAATAATAATTATTAATAATAAGAAGCATGTGCCAATTATTGGTACATGTCAGAATTTTATCAAGTCTTGACAAAGGCTTTGATGTGCATTAACTCATTTTATTCTCATACTTATAAAGAGGGCTCTATAAGCATTGCTGTTTTAGAGTTGAGAAAATAGAGGTTCAATGTAGTTAGTGACTCTACCAAAGTCTTATAGCAAATAGGTAGAAACAGCATCGAAAACCAACCCAGAGTGCGGCCCTCCACAGCTCCATGGGTAGAGTGGAGGACTGTAAACTGGACAAAACCAACCCAGACCTACTGGTTCTTGAGCCCCTTGTGCTTGCTCTGATGCCTCACGGATAATGTCACACTCAATTTCAGCAAGGTGAGAGAATTTTCCCTGAACGATGTTCTTGTTACATGCCCTTAGTGGATCCCTCTGAAATTCCACCATGAGTCTTACATCTTTGATTTCCTCCTCATTTTCTCCTGTAACCTCTCAAGCTTAACACACTTGTGAACTGACTCTGACACAAGGTGAAGAAAGCTAACAGCTTCCATCAAGGTGAATTCGGTCATGTGGGGAATGTAAGTTAAACATTTGCTACGCACCAGGTTAAGTGTTAAGCTTTGTGGATATGGAAGTAAATAAGGAACTAGTATAAATCCTGCCCTCATGGAACCTACCTTCTAAGCACAGTAAAAGTAGCAGGAGAGCATAGGGTAACTTGTGACATGGAAAAGAAAACAAAGGAGGGAAGCGTGATGGCAATTGCCAGCAGGATGATTTCCAAGAGTCCTCAGAGTGAGTCTCACTCTGCTAAGCAGAGTGCTGGAGGAAGACAGGAAATGAGCCGTGAGGATACACAGGAGGGTGGCCCACTGGGCACAGCCAGGACGTCACATTTTTCAGGGCATGGCTGGTAGGATCAGGAGCAGGCATGAGCTTCTCCTCCTGCAGAATAAAGAGAAAGATAGGAACACCAGAAAAGCAACTAGAGATGTGGCAGTAACCAGAGGAGGTCTGAGGAGTCTGGGTTTTCCTCTGAACCTGACAGGAAGCCACTGGCATCTGAGCCCCTTAGCGCCAAGATCTAAATTAACACTGGATGCTCTAGGTCCCGTGATCATCACCCAGTGTAGGAAAGTGGGCCACAGGCAGAAGGAAGGGACCAGTTAAGGAGCTACTGTTGGGCTGGGGAAATAGCTTAGCAGTTTAAGCGCCTGCCTGGCAAGCGCAAGGACCTGAGTTTGTTCCCTGGAACTACACACCATGTTGGCTCTGTATCAACCCCAAAACCAAGCATGGTGGTGCACAGCTGTAATTTCAGCACTGGGGAGGCTGAGACAGGAGGATCACTACAGGTCTGAGCTGTGTAGTGAAATCCTGCACCAACGTAATTAATTATTTGATTAATTAATGGACCAATTAATTAATCAAAAGAAGATGTTGCTAAAAAAGAAAAAACCCTCAAGTGACAGAGGATAGGGGCCTAGACTAGGACTCTCAGCAGTGAATGTTCAGGAGTGGGCAGGATGTGAACACAGCCTAAAGAGAACCTTTGTAAGCCTGGATAAAGGCTGTGAGAATGGAAAGGGGGTCAGAGATATCTTCAAGTGTTTTGATCTCAGTAGGAATGGAGCTGACATTTGCTGAGGTAGAGAGACTGTGGGAAGAGGAGGGGCCCAGTTTTACACATATCAAGGTTGAAATGGGCATTAGATACTCAGGTAGAAAGAATATTGACTGGCAGGGGAACCTACAAAAACAGGAACGGTGGCTAAATCTGATGGAGAAAGCAAAACACTGAGGGCTGAGATAAGGCGGAGGTAAGACCAGTAGTGGGGGCTCAGAAAGAAGAGCAGGTAGGTAGAAACGAGACTGAGAAGGCGGCCACCTGCAAGCAAGATAAAGATAGAACTCTGAAGGGCAGGGGCTGGGGAGATAGCTCTGTGGCACAAGTGCCTGCTTGGCGAGTGCAAGGTCGTGAGTTCACACCCCGGTCCTGCCAAAAAAGAAAAAAGAGAGAACTCTGAAGGGCAGGAAGCCATCCGCAGTGGAAGTGCTCCTCCTGCTAAGTGGACTGAAGTGGTAAGTGAGAGTGGACCACTGAATCTGGCAGCATGGTTCACGTGGCAGCAGCAAGGGTAATTTCAAGGTGGTGGTGGGAGCGGAAAGGCCCGTGGCAGCGGGTTTAAAAGAAGTGACCGGTGGTGAACGGACAGTCACTCACACACCATTTCTCCGACCAGGATTCCAACCAATCTCATTGTTGGGCTGTTTCCTCCCCCACGGGCCCTGCCTGTGACTGCCTTTCACTGCTCCCACAGCCACATGGGTAAAAACAAAAACAAACAAACAAGAAAAAACCCAATGTAACCCCTTTCCTTCAACATTCACATTCATTCCTAAGTTTACACTGACCTAGAGACACCTAGGGTAAAAAATAGTCAGAAGCTTGCGTTTTAGATTTCCAGTGGCCAGTGCTCTAGCGGGCCTCCTCCTGCTTCTGGCCTTATTCAAATTTCAGTGTGTTCCCTCCATCGCCTGAGCTGTGCTGTTGTCGGCTTGGGGCTCCAAATTCACCCTCAGTGAGGGTCTGTCTGCCACCGCTTTCCCGCCTTTCAGTCTTTTCATCTTCTTTGATTTTCTTTATGTTGCAGTGACCAGTTTGGAGTGCACAATAATAAAAATAGCAGCTAATATTTTATGTATGTACTAGAGGCTGTAGCATTTTTCAAATTATCTGGGTCTCTCTCTCTCTCTCTCTCTCTCTCTCTCTCTCTCTATATATATATATATATATATATATATATATATATGTATATATATTTCCCAAAAAATAAAAACATAAGGCACAGTTTATTTAAGAAACACCAATCTTATTAATGTTCACCAGTCATAAGTAGCAAACAAAATATTTCAAGCACCAGTTACTCTCTCATTAGTATTTTCCTGATATAGGCTTTATTGGTATTTGTTTTGAGATTTAAGGAGAGGTCTCTATGGAAAAAAAGAGAAAGATTATAGAGACTATACAAAAGACCCACACAGAGCAAATTCTTTACAATTTTGTTTCAATTTTTACTATATTGATAACACTCTGGCTCAGGAAAAAAAAATTAGGTAATTGTTTCCTTCCATATCAATTCATATATGAGCTAATAAGACAAAGGAGAAGTTTCGGTCCCAGTGACTATGTCTGTTGCACACACAGAACCCTGAGGAAAGAACCTGTCTTCAATGATGAGCTCCCAGCTCGCATCCTGTGTGGCACTGTATCCATCAAGCCTAATGTAAAGAAGTTCACAGAGACTGCTGCCATTTTTGAGGATGGGACCATATTTGAGGCCATTGACTGTGTCATCTTCGCCACAGGGTATGGCTATGCCTACCCCTTTCTTGATGAATCCATCATCAAAAGCAGAAATAATCAGGTCACTTTGTTTAAAGGCATCTTCCCTCCTCAACTAGAGAAGCCAACCTTTGCTGTGATTGGCCTTGTCCAGTCTCTTGGGGCTGCCATACCTACAACTGACCTTCAGGCCCGCTGGGCAGCCCAAGTAATTAAAGGTAGGTAGACAAGGAAGTTCACTGATGGATGCCAGCGAGTCTTTGTGAGAACAATAATGCTAATTACAAGGGTCCCTTCCAGTTTTCATACTCTACAATTCTATATTCTTGAGTGCTATACTTTATAAGCAGTTTAAAATGCACCGCTTTGGGGCCAGGGAGATAGCTCAGTAGAATAAGCACTTGCCTGGCAAGCACAGGCTCCTAAGTTCAATCCCTAGTACCACAATAAATAAATAAATAAATAAATAAATAAATAAATAAATAAATAAATAAATAAGTAAATGCATCATTTGGATTATCCTATGCAATAGTAAGATGTTATTCAGGGATCTTTTCCACTATATTTCTTAAGAGCTTATAATTACCCAAGATTATTCCTTAGACTTTAGAAATTTTGGCCTTCCAGAGTTCTTGAAATTAAGTGTATGACAACTCTACACAATTGTAATATTAAAACTCAGTAGAAGTACATTACTTGAAAGGTTAATAAAACATCTTTTAAAACTAATCTCCAGTCAATTTCAGATATTTATAGTCATGGATAATATGATTTCTGAGATGGTAGTGGCTTTTCTGCTACTATCTTCTTCCTTGCCATGGTTGGTTAAGAGCAAGCAATGGATGATTAGAGGTGGGAAATACAAGATGTGGTAGATGATTAATTTCTAAGATATACTGGTCAAAGTACTGGCTTCCTGTGTTTTATGAAGAAAAAGGATGCAATAACTAGAATGAGGTCAGGCAAAAAGAAGAGCAAATATTTTCCAGCAACAATTAGTATTATCAGACTCACTGGAAAATTTGGATGCATTGTGCAATTCTGAACACAGATCATAAGGCCAAGTAGAGTCACAACTAAGGAAAATAATAGAGATGTCAAAGTTTACTATGCAGCTTTTAACTGAAGCTAAAATTACAAAACTTAAGAATGAAGGTGTCCTAGCAAGCTTGATTCTTAGGAAGTCATACTTAAGGCTTCCAGTCCTATTCTGACTTGATGAGGCTTCAAAAGCTTTCTTATATAGGATTATCAGCAGAACTGGCAATGTTGGAAGCTGTTGACTTGAGTCTTTTACAGTTCAGCATATTAGTATGGCTTTACTTTTTACACCTCCTAGTTAGACTTTCCTGCTGGATGGTTAAGACCAAGTTAAAGCAAGACCTATATAACAAAAAAAAATGTAACTTTTGTATCAGTCAAATCCCCTCAGGATTTACCTTGAAACCATGTCCGGTGTTTCGTAGAACCTGAGTTAGTGTCAGCCATCTGGATGAGCCACAGTCATTGCTTGAGCAATTTGTTCTCTGTGAAAGCCTGAGAGAATTTTCTCTCTGGATGACTCTCCTTAGGCACACTATATATTTTTTATCCCTTTCCCCTGTAGTTCCATAATCTTCTTGAACAGAAAATTTGGGACACCACTGAGTTATAGGATGTTACAGTACAGGATCTCTTATGCCCTGAGTCCTCACTGGCCTTGAAGGGCTAGAACCTGCAACGCCACATCTAGGGCCATCTCATGGCATGAGACTGCCCTCCACATGAAGTTAGCCATATATTACAGTGCTTTTCCTGAGTCTCCTTTACTTCTTCCCACCCAGACAGATGTGTGTTACAGACTTAGGTGGAGATGTTGCTGCACTGAGAAGCAGCCAGAGGTGAAAGCATGAGATTCCACTCAGAACTCTACTCAAGGTTCAGGTCCAGAGAGACTGAAATTAAAGAAGTTTGGTGCAGTCCCTCTGTGGAAACAAGAATAATAACTTGGGCTCTGAGAAAGGAAACAAAGAGACTGATAGGGAATTTTTATACAAAGCAAAGTCTCAGGCTCAAGAGAAATGGGGTTTAAAGCAAACAATCTTGTTTTGGAGAAACAGAGTACTCAGACCAAAGGGCCAGTTACAAGCAACTCAATGGTAGCAGCTGGACATTCTCTTTTTCTTCCAATCTTCTTTGTTGTTCAAGGATAACACAGGATCCAAGGTCCAGTACTAGGCCATATTTACAAAAACTGTTCAGTGACCCTCCCTTAAGCAAGTCACTGCAGGGCTTAAGCAATAATATCTATGCTAGATCTTCTAATCTCATTTGAAATAATTCCAAGATAGGCAAAGAAGTCATCCTGAATTTGACATATCTTTGAGTATAAAAATGTATTTTGGTTTGTGTTTTGAGAACTCTAAGTGTATGTGAGCCTGAAATCCTAGGATAACCTCAGAACAGATTAGTCTCTGGGAATTTCTTCTGCCCTTTGTGACTAAAATAGTCCATATTCTCAGTCATATCCCAAAACCATTAGAAATCTAGAGATGTGGACCTTTACTAAATTCTTTATCTCATATTCTGAAAATTTTCTTTTCTAACAAGCAGAATTATTTCCTATGACTTTTTTTTTGTACCAGGAACTGAACTCATGACCTCATGCTTGGTAGGCAGGCACTGTGCCACTGAGCTATATCTCCAGCCCTTTCCTATGACATTTCTTCTTTCTTATTTTCTATGACTTTTTTCTTTTACCAAATCACCTTTATTTGGCTACAATTTATTAGATAACTTCTTACAAATGCAATGGAGAAATTAGAGTATAACCCTGGAAACTGATGTGAAACATCAGATAATTAATTTAGGAACAAAAACTTGAAGCTATTCAGGTAATGATTCTTCATTTTTGAGACACATACAAGTCAGAGAAGACTAGCGACTACAAATCATAGTATGTTGACTTGACTGAATTAATAAAATGCTTCTGAGTATATCTGGGTGAGCCTGGGAGGCAGGAGGTTGGGTACCATAGGTGCTCCTTGGCATTGCACTGTGTGTGGTCTCTTCACTCTCCATGCTCTGCTTCTCATGGCTGTCATGAACAAATCATCTTGGCATTTGCCACACCTTTCTGCCATGCCATTCCTGGCATGGAATCAGCTAACCATGCACTGAATGCCCTGAAACCCTGAGCCAAATTAAATCTCTCTTCCTCTCCATCGTGGATATCAGGCATTGTCTTAGTGATGAGAAAACTGACTAATGCAACCGGAAATGAGTTTTATGTGTGTGGTAAAATAATACCTACTTGTTTCCTGTTTATTGAAAGTTTATTTTCCTGAGCAGTAGTCAAAAATTGTGAATATTAGTGTATTTTATAACTCCTTATAAGGGATAATAGGTAGCAGGCTATTTTTGTGCTAGATTCCTTTAACTGCTATCATGTCTTTCCTCTTTTTAAGGGGTTTGTATTTTGCCTTCTGTGGAAGACATGATGGATGATATTGATGGCAAAATGGGGAAAAATCGCAAATGGTAAGAGCATCCAGTGCAGTGGCTTAATATTTGCATAGAAAAATCAAAATTTATGAATGACTGGAATAGTTTTTGTCTGAAATAATTCTTAGTGGAGTCAATAGAATGACATCTGTGAGCTGTATTCTTTCACTCACAAAATATAAGGGAAAATGTAGTTTACACGTGGCATTGTATTGTCTTCTTAACCGCAATATAGAACTAAGTTTCTATGTTATACAGTCAGTTTCATCTCTCCATGTCTCATGCAGTACATCAGAAATCAAAATATGGGATAAGTATTTTTAAGTTTTTAAAGAAATTATTCGAGTGAAAGACACATTGGAATTAATTTCCCATGAAATGTTCCCCCTTCCTTCAGACATACACACTCCATTGTTCTTGCCACTTTCTGAAGCAGTTCTGGAAGTCCTCTTTCATGAGTGTCTTTTTAAGGTGTAAGAATTTGGCAAGTACTCTGCTGAGTATCGGCCAGGAAAAAGGCAGCTCATAGAAAATGTTGTGGCATTCCTTACCCACCTTATTCAAGATACCTGGCCCTGAATTTTGGCTCTTCCTCAAAATCAGAAAGGAAGTAAATGTTTTGAACCAATTCAGGAAATAAAAGCAATCACGACAGCACAACTAATGACTTTCTTTGAAGAGGACTCCTAGAATGTCTCAGAAAGGTGCGAGGACAATGGGAGAAACCTGTTCAAAGGGAAGGGGAGCATTCTGAAGAGGCTTAGTGGCAGTGAATATTTTACTGCAATAAATTTTATAAATTTAAAATTCACTGTTGCTTCTTGGCCTTCTGGATAGGATCAAGTGTAAAAACTTCATTGTATTTTTGTATCACATCTCTTGTCACAGCAAGAGGACCCGTGAAACTTTAGAAATCAAAGGAGTTTGAGAACATCTAGATGTGGGATTGTATTCTCTAGCCCATAAAGCCTTTAAAATGCAGACAGTACTTCTTACAGCTGTCAGTGTTAAAAATGACCCTGCAGCAGGCGGATGACTCTGGAACGCTGGGCTCCATTCCTAGCTCTGTTACTGAGTATCCTAGAGCGCATGCACGAACAACTTCTGAACAAGTAACCTCACTTGAGTGAGGGACAATGGTATATTTCTTCATGAGGATAAATATATTGTTCTCCACTGTTCTGAAGCATCCAAGTGTTTCCAAATGAGGTTAATACAAAAGAGTTCTTAGAAGAAACTACAGTGTCCAGGAAACACAAGGACTATTTTGCTTAGTAACCCCAAATTTTGACACTAAATTTGACACTAAATTTGACATAAATTACACTAAATTTGCTTATCCATTGTGGTGTTTTTTCCCCACCTCTAGGTTTGGCCAAAGTGACACCATACAGACGGATTACATTGTTTATATGGATGAAATCGCCTCCTTCATTGGTGCAAAGCCCAACCTCTTGTGGCTGTTCTTTACAGATCCCGTGTTGGCAGTGAAAGTTTTCTTTGGCCCTTGCAGCCCCTATCAGTTTAGGCTGGTGGGCCCAGGGAAGTGGTCAGGAGCCAGAAATGCCATCCTGACTCAGTGGGACCGGACGTTGAAACCAACGCGCACACGCATTGTTGGGGACCTTCAGAAGCCTTACCCATTCTTCCATCTATTCAAGCTCCTTACTGTTTCCATTCTGTTCATTGCTCTTTTCCTTATATTGTTCTAATCATCAGTCCATATTTTGTAGGAACTCCTATTATCAATGTCCTAATAATTACCCATGAGTATAAAATTCATAATTTTCATTATTCATTTTTGCATGTTACTCTCATAAAAATAATTATATATTTATACTTGTGTTCGTTACTTTTCTCTTATTGCTAAAACAAAATACCTATCACCCAATGTTAAATGAGGAAAGATTTATTCACAGGTTATAGAGGTTTTAGTCCATAATCCCTTAGAGCCAAAGCAGGGTGGCAAGGGACAGGGGCAATAGTTCCTGGCAGTAGAAGATAGCAAAAGAAATAAGAGCAAGAAGGGGTAAGCAAGTCTCTCTTTTTACTTGATATTATATGTAAGCTACCAGGCCTAGAGCTGTTGTACCACCCACAACCAAATCCCAGCACTGCACAATGAGCCAGTCACAAAGTCTAGATTCAGCCACCTGAAAAGGTCATGAGTGCGTGAAGCTTTGGGGAAACATCTAGATACAAGCCGTAATGTTCTGTCCCTGATTGTTCAAAGACCAAAGGACATTCCTTTATACAAAGGGCATTTAGTTCATCTCCAAGAGTTCCCAAGGTCCGAACTGATTCAGCATTAAAACTCAAAGTCCAAAGTCTTCTCTGAGATTTGCAGCAAACTCTTAGCTCTAAGCCCCTGTACAAATGAACAAAGAAAGTCAAACACTTCTAATATTCAGTGGCACCAGATACACATTTCCACTGCAAATGTTACAAACAGAGCAATACAAAGAAATGGAACCAAAACTAGTCCAAAATTCAGCAAAGCAAACATTAAGTCCTGCGATTTCATGTGCGGTATCCCAAAAAATCTCTGGCAAGTTATGTGCTCAAAAGGGCTTGGTGTCTCCACCCCTATGACACTTCTGGTGGTAATAGCTGCCAGGGATTCTCTTAGTCCCACTATGATCTCTCCTTACAGCTTTCCTTAGATAATCCACATTCCTAGCTTTTCCAAACTGTTGGGGTCTCCATTGCACCTTTGGATTCACACTCACAGCTTCACATGTTGCCCTCTTTGGGGCACACTGCCTGGCCTTCTAAGTCTTTAGAAATCTGGGGAGAATCCTTCTGAACCCCATAACTCTTTCATTCCATGTGTGCTTAAACCAGTGCCACCTCAATGATGCCAACATCTGATGCTAACTAGAGCAGTAACCAGGATTTTCTCTCTCTTTGCTGTAGAGATCAAGTGCTCTGTTGACTGAGTGATCTGGATCCAGAAAGACAGTGCTGTTATTCTGAAGTACCTATGTTATATAGTAATAGTATCACTAAGTTTTTCTTCTGTAGGGTTAAGAATATAAGTTTACAGACCAAAAATTAGAGAAAAAGAAGGGCTACAAGGATAGCTAGTGTTTTGGCCCTAGCCCTTCAAGGTCAGTGAGGACGCAGGACATAAGAGAACCTGTGCTATAATAGCCTATTACTCAGTGGTTTCCCAAATTTTCTGTTCAAGGAGATTATGGAGCTACAGAGCAAAGGGACTGAAGATATGTAGTGTGCCAAAGGAGAGTCACTTAGAGAGAAAACATTCTCTCAGGCTTTCACAGAGAGCAAACTGGTCAAGCAATGGCGGTGATTCATCCAGATGGCTGACACTGACAATAGTTCTACAAAGCACTATATATGGTTCCAAATAAATCCTGAGGGGATTTTACTGACCTTGAGAAACACAGATGTTACCTACTTTGCTATACAGGTTGTGCTTAAACTCGCTCTTAACCACCCAGCAGAAAAGTTTAACCACAAGGCATAAAATAGAAAGCTAGGTTAGAATGCTGAACTGAAAAAGGCTTGAATCAACAGCTTCCAACATTACTAGTTTTACCAATAACCCACTGCAACTATCGAACATTGGATTATGTATACAACTACTTTCTCTTAGTTCAATGAGAAGAAATTTGGTTGTACCAGTAACGATTTGAAAAATTATAACATCCGCCGGGCGTGGTGGCTCACGCCTGTAACCCCAGCACTCGGGAGGCTGAGGCAGGAGGATCGGTGCGAGTTCGAGACCAGCCTGAGCTACAAAAGTGAGCTCAAGGCCAGCCTCAACTGCATAGCGAGACCCTGTCTCAAAAAGACAAAAAAAAAAAAAAAAAAATTATAACATCCACACCCTGGGCTCTGTATATCTAATAGGAGGACAACAATGGGCATTGTATCAACTATTGAAATGTACTGCTAACATGTTTTGAAACTGTCACATTGTTGTACATTGTTATTTCTTATTAAAAGTAATAAAAATAAAAAATACAAAAAAATAAAGAAAAGAAAAAGAAATAGGGTAATCATAAAAAAGGCTCCAATCACTGCCCCCTGCTGGCAGTTTCTAACTACATCTTGGTCTAAGAATCTGCTCGTTACAATTGGGATTCCATTCCCTTAAGAACGGTGGACATGGCTCCTTCCGCAATATGACTTTCCATTCTAGTGCTAATGTTTTGGTTATATATGCCTTAGTCTCTTGGTAAAGTTTATTTATTCTACAGGCTGTTGATTCCCAAGTGATTGTACAAATGAAACCCACTGTCAAGGTTCCAGATTCTTTCTTCCGCTGAGGCTCATTGAAATCCCTCCCAGACAAAGGCTGCTACTACTGACTCCACTCAACTTGAAGAAGTCAGACTAGTCACCATTCCTTTACCCAACAGCTGATGGATGAAAACCTGAGAAGGGGAATGTAGGGACAGGGGCTCATAGGCAAGAAAAAAAGATAAAGTAGGATCTCATTAAGCTCCTTTGAAGAAATTAATAGAAAAACCTAAAGGCAATTCTTGCTTTTGCAGTTAAACTCCATTAATTAGAAGGGCAGAGAGAGAGAGAGAGAGAGAGAGAGAGAGAGAATCAGATCTAGGAAGGCATCAAGTAACAAAATTAATATAAGAATTTAGCGACAAGAATCAAAAGAAATATAAAAGTCTAGGACAACAAGCCCCTTTTCACACCCAATAAAATGCAAAGGAGATAAGGAACAGCTATTGAAGGATATATGTTTATGTCCCTTTTACTTAAGCATTAGCTCTATGTTACCTTCCTATAAGTTACACACACACACACACACACACACACACACACACACTTAGCCACCACAAAGGAAAAAGAAAACTGACAGAAAAAATGTAGATAGAGGTGCTTAGGTTGGGAACCCCAATGCTGGGTGGAGAAATCGTGAGCCCTAAATAAATAGCTCAGGACAAAAATTAATGGGCATTGACCTCTGATGTCCCCTACCCTCCCAAAGTAGCTGCCTATCTCTTTTCTTTTCCATATATTTTTCCAGATAAACCATCTTTTATTTCATTTTATTACTGAAGCTGAGAGTCTACTATGCTGGCAGGATTCCTGTAACTGTGTATTTGTAGCGTGGCTTTATGCAGTATATATCCCTCCCCCATATGTGACAATTTCATACATAGACAACCACAAATATTTCCACCAAAAAACTACTGTGACTGATAAACAAATTCAGTAAAGTTGGAATAATATTGAATCAACATAAAAATCTGTAGCATGTTTATATCTTAATAACAAACTATCCATAAAGCACATTTAAAATATCTCCTTGTCAAGCAACAAAAATTACATATTTTAATGCACATTTAACCAAAGGGATTAAAGACCTGTATACTAGAACCTCTGAAATATAGATGAAAGAAATTAAAGAAAAACAAATGAAATGATATATCAGTTAGGGTTTTACTAGAGAGAAAGGCATCACAAAAGATACACGAATGTCTAAGAAATTACGAGATTGACTTATGGTCAGTCACAGAGTTTGCTGAGGAAGCATGCAGAGAATATCTGAACACTGGAGACTGAACGATCCAGAACAAGGCCCATAGCGCCCTGCAGTGTTCTGCACAAGTCCATATCAGGAGGTGATGAGTCAGTGATGAGAGCTGATGAGCCCATGCTGGGAGAGTGAAGGATCCAAGGTGAAAGCTGAAGAGGCTGTGCTGGGAGCCAGGGGACAAAGACCAAGCTGAAAGGAAAGACTGGAGCTCCTCCAAAGAATGGAAGCCCCGCTGTCATTCCTCATCTCTCTTTTATACTCTCCAGGTGATGAGCTACCCTGGGTAAGTCCTCTACACTCTAGGGTGTAAAAGTATTCAGCCAACTTAGTTAAGCTTCAAAGTTCCACAAGTTGACACAATCAGTCAAGCACTACAACCTACCCCTTATCAACTTAGCAACCAGACACATTTCTTTAAACCAATCCCCAGATGCAAAAGCATGCAAATAATTGCACCTACCATGTTCTGACTATCCTGCATACAAGTGGAAAACTACTAATTCCCTTACCAGAATAGAAGGTAACTTTTCTTTGTTTCATGCTTACACTTTATCATTGCCTAACTTCAACATTATAACACAGGTTCCTAAGAACCAGTATATTGTACTATAATGTCTATCAGCATTATACTATACTAAACCATATTAAAGGAGAAATAGTACAATTACAATCTTGTTTTACAGCTAATCACAGAATTATAACTGGTATTTATAACTTCTTACACTGCCAATTCTGTATTCCCTTGGCCTTCAACAAACACCTTAGCAGGTCTTGGTCCTTTTCCTTAGTGAAGTGACCTATGTTTTCATTACTGAAGGCTCTGAACCATTTGCAATTCTGCCTTTATTAGGTTGTAGTAGTTTCCCAATGACTTCAATAACAGAATGGCCATTGCTGTGACATGGTCTCATTGTGAGACTTATAAGTCTTTGGAATTAATTTGGAAAGACTTTGAAAGATGGGCCAAAAGGGTAGCCCCTGTATGCTGTAGACGATTGGAGACTCTGTTCAGAACCTGGAAAATCAGAGTAGTAATGGAAATGCTGCCAGTTGAGATGACACTCAGGAGGCTTCTGTTGAGAAGGACAGCTCTGGCTTCTGGATCCTAGGTAGTATGTTGTGCTTTGGCAGAATTTTGGCCCTCATTTTGCTTGTGTTTATAGAGATATTACCTAAGTGATGAACATTTCTTGGAATAGTGGCATGGTTCCTATTGAGAGCCTTTGCCTATATCTACATCTGAAATTAAGAGTAAAGCACCAGCAGAGTAATATAATACATTTGGCCAGAGAGGAAGACTACTGAGCTTTAGATTGCAAGGATAAAATAAAAGAGAACATGGTTGTTAAGAATAGGGCAATAAGCTGGGGAGATAGCTCAGTGGTCTCAATGTCTCCCGGCAAGCTTGAGGCACTGGGTTCGATCCCTGGGTACCACGCCTGCACCATGCCAGCCACAGAAACTAGGTATGATGGCATATGCTTGTAATACCAGCACTGGGGAGCCTGAGACAGGAGGATCACTAGGACTCCAAGATGAGTAGTTAAACCTGTACCAAATAAATAAATAAAAGATTTCTAAAAATTTTAAAGATGAATAGGACAATAATAAAATTAACTGAAGCCTTTCGCCTGAAAGTAAGAGTGTATCTGAGTGACAGGAGAGCCCTGTTTTTCACTTTTGCCACACTCCACAAAATTAATGGGGGGTGGCTGGGGAAATAGCAAAGTAGAATAAGTGCTTGCCTGGTAAACACAAGGGTCTGAGTTCAATCCCTGGTTCTGCCAAATAAACAAATAAATACAAATTTTTAAAAAAGTTAATGGGAAGCAAGGACTGTGATTGTAATTTTTCTTTTAATAGGACTTTCATGTTGTTTTTAGATGTTTTTCAATCAGGTTAATGAGTCAAAGTATTGTGGTTTTAACCTGAAATTTTGGTCACCCTTCATATATTATGTTTTTGGTGTAGGGATCAGTGTAATGAGAATTATATATGTACAATTGTTATATCAGTGTAAATCTGAATAGACAAAGACATGTTAACTTTTCATAAATATGTCATTAAAGACTATAGTTTAAGGAAATATGTATGGTTATCAAGTTGACCAGAGGTGGGTTGTGGTGGGTAGACCACTGGTGATCAACTTGTTACACCCAGCTGAACTGAACCGCCATGGTGCTGGGTGTAGGAAGTCCATCTAAAGACTGTATCTGACAGTATAAGAGGCAGAACTGAAGAAGAGTAGTGTTGTCGGGAGCTGTTGGCTCCCTTAGGGCAGTTTCTTCTCCAGGAGGAGTTTGTCATGCTGGCTTTCCTTGTATGAATGTGACTGTTCTCATCACTGAAGGATCCTGGGGTTTTGTTGTCACTAAGAATAGCTGCAGTTCACTTTGGGGGACCTCTGGTTCTTACTTTGAGGATCATTTCTTGGCTCTAGAAGGGAAGAAGGTACACTGTTCAAAGTCCTAGAGAATCTTTTCTTGCCGGCTTTTCTGATATGAACTCAGCTGTTCTTATTGTCAGAGGAACTGGAAACCACTGAGGATGGCTACGGTCCCTTTGGGTGGAGCTCAGGTTCTTACCTCGAGCATCGCTTCCTGGTTCCAGTGCAAATGCGTCAGCCTGCTAACACAGATCCTTCTTCCTACTGGAACAGACTTTCCAGCTTCCACTACAGGCCGTTGGGCCTTTCCAGTACAGATTCATGGAACAGACATTTGTGAGACATTGTCAGGGCCTCTAAGGCCTCAAGCTAGGTACATTGGGAGCATTGTCATGGGCTCTAGGTCTCCTGCATTCTTGCAAGACATTGAATGAATGAGGATCCAGGTCCTCAGCTGGAATCTTTTAGTCTTTACTGTGCGGACTGATTTCCTACACTCTCTTTAAGTAATACTCTGGGTCATTATTAAAAAATAATCCTATAGACTGTATATCCTGTATTAAATTGTGCTCCCCTTGCAAATCCTGACTACAGTGATATCACATGTTCATGAGTTGGAAGAAATAATGCTATGAAAATGTTCATGGTATTCAAATCTATCTACATCTATCATAAAATCTTATCAAAACTTCAGTTGTTCTAACAGAAGTGAAAAGAAATCTATCTGCTTGAATGGAAACAGAAGATTTTAATTGCCAAAGTACCCTAAAAACAAAAAAGATCAAAAGTTGCCATCACATACTCTATTTTCAAAATATATTACAAAGCAATTTAAATCAAAACAATATGGTTTTGTCATAAAAACAGACTGATGAAACAGGATAGAAAATTGAAAAATAAACCTATACATTTATGGCCAATTGATTTTGGATGAACTATTAGTCATTATAATATGAGACCTAGCATTGATGAACAGCTTCAGCCTGAAAACTCAGGGACCATGAGAGATTTTGGAAACGTTATCAAAATGTCTGACATTAAAGAAGCTACTAACCAACTCCTGGATGCTACCCTTCATGATAACCAGAGATCTAGAGCAGTGGCAGAGGAAAGTGGCACCAAAGATGAGTCTGAGCTTCTCCATGTCGCTATCGGAGCTACTGTCCCCACTGGCTTGGAGCAGAGCTGCAGATGAAATCAGAGAGAAGTTGGGGCCATCATGTAAAATCAGCAAAGATGAGAGCAAGATATATTTTGATATTTCAGTATCAAAATATCTGGCACCGGTTCATTGTCTAAGAACAGTTAATAACTTCTTTGTGGTTGGTGAGGAGTTTAAATATTTCTGTTTCAAAACATAAAGGAAGAAGCTCTGAAAGGTTTTGAAGACTTGGCTGGAAAACTGCCATTGTCAGATCCTTTAAAAGTCTGGGAAGTTAACATTTGTTTCAAGGGGAAAAAAGCACAAATTGTTTCAAGAAAAGAAAAAAAGATGAATGCAAATTCAAATAAAGAAAAAATTGTAAATGGACAAGGACCAAATTAGATGACAGAGATGATGGAAGATTTACAGACCATGTTTTAGATTCACATGCCCTAGACTATTATAAAAATTAGCCATCAAAGAGGAGATATCAACATTAGAAGGTGATGACCTGGTATCCTCCAAAAGTGAGACTGACCAACATTCCAAAGAAGAAAAACTGAGCTTCAATTGCTGAAGTTTAGAGTCACATGCAACAGGTCAGGAGAGAAACATTGCTTTACCTCCAATGAGGCCACAAGAGATTTTGGGGGTGCAGTGCAAGACCATTTCAGGTAGAAGGCTGACAGGACCGATGCTGATGTGGAGGGTCCCTTGAATACCCCTGCTAATGAAATGGCTGTGGGCTTTGCACTGACTGAGGAGAGTCTCCACCGTAGAATTATCAAACATTTGGACCTACAACTCTTAGAGCGACTCTTGCTCATGGGATGCTCAGCCTCTGTGCACCCCAAACTGTTGATATAATAAGTAGTTGACCCAGTGTGTGGAACAGGGGCAATAGCAATGGAGAGGGTTACTGAATGTGGTCTAACTGCTACCATACTCAGCGGGATAGGTGCAACCTTCCACTGAGAGCTGGCTCTGTGGGTATCACTGTAACAGATATGCCATTTGGAAAAGGGATAGACTTCAAAAAGAGAACTGGAATCTTCAGCTAGCTTGTCTGTGGGAGATGAGCCATGTGTAGACCTGGGACAGGGTGAGCCATACTCCCTACCCAGGACAAGAAGTGCTTTGCCACAGACATAGGAATAGGACATGTATGGCTATAGATGAATGTGGTCTGGGAGAATACTGGAAGTCTTCTTGCTGCAGTTTATCTTCTGAAACAAACATCTCAAACTTTTATTCATTGTTCAGAGCAAGATGGACAATGAGAGACACTTTTGTAATCCGAAGAATGATGGTTAATCATTCTCATACTTCCCAAAATGGGAAATGTCAGCATGAAGATAGAAATGCAATTTGCAGTATTTGAATTAGCCCAAAGCTCTTCATCTTGGGTAGTGAAAGACGTGACTATTAAGTGATGTAATTTAAAAGTTTCAGGTAGCCGGGCATGGTGGTGCACGCCTGTAATCCCAGCACTTGGGAGGCTGAGGCAGGAGGATCGGTGAGAGTTTGAGACCAGCCTGGGCTACAAAACTGAGCTCAAGGCCAGCCTGAACTGTACAGCGAGACCTTGTCTCAAATAAATAAATAAATAAATAAATAAATAAATAAATAAATAAATAAATAAATAAATGTTTCAGAAGGCAGAGCCTTTCAGAATTGTCTTGAGGGTGTGGCTGATAATTAGCATATCCCCTCCCCCAGTAGGCATTGAATGAAGAACCTTGGGACTGAAGTATCTCCCTATCCCTTTATTCTACAGTACTGTGGATTACATCCACAGCCCTCACTGGGCTACACCCCAGCCCTTTCTATTCTACTTTTATTTTTGATATTGTGTCCTGCTAAGTTGCAAAGGTTGGACTTCAACTTATGGTTCTCTTGTCTCAGCCTGCACAACAGTAACTTCTTTAATTTTTAATTAATTAATTTGGTGCAAGGTCTTTGCTACACAGCTCAGACACATTAATGATCCTCTTGTCTCAGCCTCCCCAGTGCTGGGATTACAGTCATGTGTCACCACACCCAGCTTTGGCGGCCTGCTCAGGGTAGGGTCAGCACAGGAAGCC
>PVJA010027555.1:0-22497 GCA_004027025.1 Myocastor coypus | reverse complement strand
ACAGAAATTCTCCCCTGCATGTTGTCTGAACACAGTGTACTGAAACTGGAAATTAACAACAAAAGAAACTGCAGAAGCCCCATAAATACATGGAAATTAAAAGACACGCTCTTCAGCAGCCAATATGGAATGAAACAAGTTATAGATGCAATGAAACAAGTAGTTAAACAATATCTACAAGCCAATGAAAATTAAAACACATCTTAATGGAAATTGTGGGATGGAATGAAAGCGGTTCTCAGAGGGAAACGTATAGTGGTGAGCTCATTAGGAAACAAAACTGCAAAGCCACTGTGACAAAGTCGGCGTGGAACTAGCAATAAAAAAAAAAACAAAAAAAAAAAAAACAGAGCGGAGGAGAATCGGTGGAACAGATTAGAAGATGCAGACACAACCATAAACGCATTCAGCCACCTTATCTTTGACAAAAGGAGCCAAATATACTCATGGGAAAAAAAAATAGCCTCTTTAACAAGTAGTGCTGTAAAATCTGGCTTTCCACGTGCTGAAAACTAAAACTAGATCCTATGCAGTAAACTAAAGTAAAAATAAAGTCTAAATATTAAAACAGAAAGCTTAGATCTACAGAGGTGAAAGTAGGTGGAAATCTTGAAGACATAAGAGGCAGGCAGAAAGTTCATGAACAAAAACCAAACTGCCTGAAAAATACTTCAAAGAATCAAAAATTGGGATCTCATCTGTTGGAGAAGTCTCTGCATGTCCAAAGAAATCACCAACAGAGTAAAAAGACAGCCCACAAATTGGGGGAAAAATCTTAACCAATAATCACTGAGACAAGGGACTTGTATCTGGAATATAGAAAGAACTAAAAAATAATTAAGCTCCCAAGATTGAAAGACCAAATCCAAAGATGTGTATCTGAGCGTTGGGAGAGATCTTGGCAGTCCCAGTGCCTGCCTGGCAAGCACAAGGTCCCAAGTTCGATCCCCAGTACTGTGTGACATGCCAGCCCCCACTGGGCATATTGTGCTGGCCCAATGACCAGGCATGATGGCACATGTCTATAATCCAAGGCTTGAGGAAGCTGAAACAGGAGGGGGATTACTATGACTTTGAACTGCATTAAAAGACCCTGTATGAAAAATAAAAATAAATAAATAAATAAATAAAGAAATAAATAAATAAATAAACAAACAAACAAGAATGGGCATCTGAGATGAAAACATACTTCTCAGAGGAAGAAACACAAATGGCAAATAAACACATGAAAGAAAGCATTGGTCATTCAAGCAATGTAAATCGAAATAATACTGAGATCCCATCTCACTCCAGAAAGACCAGCTGTCACAAAGAAATCAACTAATGACAAGTGCTGGAGATGCTGCGGGGGAAACGGAACCCTTCCCCACCGTTGTGGGGGCGGCAGCGTGGCGCAGCCGCTATGGAAATCAGTGTGGGACTCCTCAGGACACTAGAGGTGGAAGTCCCATTAACTCAGCCACTCCTCTTTCTGGGTATTTTTACAAAAGAACTTCGAATATCATACCATAGTGATATATGCACAGCCGTATTTATAGCTGCATACTTTGTCACAGCCCCGTGTTAGAAGCACCGAGATGCCCATCACCTGAAGAACGGATAACAAAGAGGTCATGTTTTTATACAATGACGTATTACTTAGCTACAAAGAAAGACAAACCTGAGGCCTTTAGAGGTAAGCAGATGCAACTAGAGGCTCTACTCATGAGTCAGATGAGTCAGACTCACTGTGTAAACATCATATTTATTCCCTAGTGTAAGAACTTGGAAGTATATATAGCATCTGAAAGGCAGAATAGATGAAGTAAAATGGAAAGAAACCGAACATAATCTATAAACAAAGAAGATAAGGGAAGGAGAAAAGATGGAAAAAAAGAAAGGAAAATTATGTAAGCACGTTGACAGCTGAGAAGACTGTAGTACTAATTTCCATCAGGGTTTTCAAAGTGGCAGTTAATGTTTACATTTTTCCCTTTGACTTAGCCCTGTATGCTAATATCGGTAATCTGAGCAACTGCATACCAGACGGTTATGCGCAGTTCAAAAGCCACGGTTGAATATGACTCATCTTGTTCCTTTAAATGTCTGACATTTCCAAGGTCTTATCAATTGTTATGCTTGCTTTAAGATAACTTAAAACATAAAACGCTAAAAAGTCAAGGAAAAAAAATATTTACTGAAAAGAAGAGTTGGGCTAGGAAGATATCTTGGTGGTGTAAGCACCTGCCTGTCAAGCACCAGGACCTGGGCTTGATCCCTGGCACTGTATGCTATACCAGACCACACCCTGCCAGCCCTTGAAGCCAGGCTTGGTGGTGCACACCTGTAATCCCAGTGCTCAGGAGGCTGACACAGGAGGATCACTATGAATCCAAGCTGCATAGCAAGACCCTGTACCAAACAAATAAATAGATAAATCTCAGAAAGAAAGAGTTAATGTTTACTTATTTGACCAGTCTTGCATACCTGTATTGGTAATCTGAACAACAGATTTGATAATAAAAATATGTAATGTAACAACCATTGTTAATTTTCTATTGTTTTGAAATTCTTTATGAAATGTGTTGTGTATTGTTGTTTCTGTCTTTGTTTTTGTCCTTACTCTTTTTAAGAAATTATTTACTTACGTATGTATTGGGTACAGGGTCTTGCTACACAGCTCTGACTCACAGTGATCCTCCTGTCTCAGCCTCTGCAGGGCTGGGATTACAGGCATGTACCATCATGCCTTGTTCTGGTAGTCAGCATGGTAGCATAGCAGCAGGGCAGCATGGCATGCAGTACCAGGGATTGAACTCGGGTCCTTGGACTTGCTAGGCAGGCACTTTGACCACTGAACTGTCCCCACCTTTTTTTACTTTTTATTCTTTTTTATGGTACCAGGGATTGAACTCAGAACCTTGTGCTTACCAGCTGGTTTTTATTCTAAAATAAAATTAAATTATTATAAATAAGTATAGATACGATCATTAACTTATAATAAGACAGTTCTGAACAACCCGTTAGCTCCACGTCGTGAAATACTGAATCAAGATTGTGAAAGATTCACAGCCAGGGAATCGGTTTCATAACCTTGTGTGCGGGCGGTAGGGTCAGCGCAGGGCAGCCAGTTCCCCATGAGCATGGGTCAGGGAAGGAACTGCCATAGCCACTAAGCCATGCCACGTAGCTGCCACAGATGTAGATCAGCTAGAAGATGCAGATCAGAAGGTCGCTACGTCACAGCAGTCCCGCAGGGACAAGTTTAGATAACGCGCCCAAAACATGCGGAAGTCACTAGTCCTGATTTGTATTTAAGTGTAATTAGGTATGTGCTGCTGGCCCAAATAATACTTTTCCATATATCAAATTAGGATTGGCTGCTTTACCAATAACCAGAATAAAAAGAAAGTCAATGTTTATTAAGATGTTGCTAATTCCAAATTATATTTCCAAACTTATTTCAAAATAACCATTTGGGATGGGGCTAGAGCTCAGTGGAACAGAGACCGCCTGGCAATCGCGAAGTCCTGAGTTCAATTCCCAGCACCAAAATTAACAAAATGAAATGTCAGAAAACAATTATTTCAAGCAGCTACTGTAATCATTCTCCTTGTACGTGTAAGCAAATAAAGCTGGAGAGAGGATAAGCTAACCGCTGATGTCCACATACTGTGGGCGACAGATTCTAGACTCCCAATTATGCAGTCCACCTTTGCAATGCCACTTTTAACCTGCAGAGCACTGGTGGCAAACCTGTGGCCCCCATGCCACAGAGAGCTCTGAAAGTTTCGCTATCATTGCTCTAAAATGAACTCGGGCAGGCGACAGTGCTACCACGATGAGGGCGCCACCGGGTTTACTTCACCTTAGCAACCCGGGGAACACTGCAGCAACAAGGCATTAGGGAATAATAACTGGCGCATGACTGGGCTAGTACCGTTATGGGTGCGATTTCCTGACTCAGCTGGTGAGCAGCATGGGACAACTTTACTTGAAAATTGCATATGATGTAGGATTCTTCAGGTAAGTAGAGAAAACATTTTTGTGCATTATGAATTATGAGATTGAAAAAAGAAATAACTTCATTCTACTCATCACAAAATATGATTTCTGATTGAGCTTCTGCACACCTAAAAATTGGCAATCAATATTTAATATTTTGGCTAATCATCTGTTATGCTTAAGTTATATCCCCAACGCCCCCCTGCAAAAAAAGTTTGAGCCGTAATGACCAGCATCTCCAAATACAAACTTCTCTTGGAAAAAAGTACTACTGAAGATATGATTTTCTATGATGATACTGAAGTAGTAAGGATCCTGGGTCCATTGCACTTGGTGTCTTTCTAAATGGAAAAGTGGAGACACACACACACAGAGACACACACACATACACACACACACACACACAAAGCCACAGGCCAACAACGGCAACAGAGGGTGTTTCTCTTTCTCTGTTGTATTACATTCAGGCTCTCTGCCTCAGGCTACCCACCTCAGGCCACAACCATAATCCCAGTAGTACTCAGACCCATAATCTCACCAGTACTAAGACCCATAATCCCAGTGGATCATTAGGGAATCTTAAGTTCTAGAAGTCCCCACGCCATGACTGGACGAGGCTTTGAGGGTAGAACTGGACACAAACCATAACATTAGGCAAGTACAGGAATGAGGTGTGATCTCCGGTGCTACGCGCTGTGACAGCCCTGTCCCTAGGGAGGGCTGATCCCACCACTGAGCCTGTATGTACGTACATATGTATGTATGTATGTATGTATGTATGTATGTACGTTCGTACTTGGTTGGTGCAGGGTCTCACTGCCCCGGTCAGACTCCTAGTGATCCTCCTGTCTCAGCTCCCCCAGCACGGGGATTACAGAGGTGCACCACCATGCCCGGAAGCTTTTCATTCTTTATTCGAAATACTCATCTTCTATGCAAGGTGTGGCAACAATTTTTTCCCATTCAGTAGACTATCTTTTACTTTGTTTACTTCAATGTACAGAAACTTTTAAATTTTGTATAATTTCTCTTGTTGATTCTCAAAATGTTCAGCATTGTAAAAAATATCGTCGGCACTTAGTGCTGGTTCTTCAAGCAGTGACCCCTGTTGAAGTTCATTTGTGTTGTTGGTGTCATCTTTGACTTTGGGGAGTTTGCCATATATTCAAACTGCTTCTAGACTTTTAGCTTGCAAGCACTTTTGCAGTTCTATAAGCTTTCTTCTACTTTGTTCACCATGTCCTTTGTCATGCACAAGTTTTTCATTGGACTTACTTCAACTTATTGGCTCTAGATATTACTTTCTGTGCTGTTTGAACACCGCCATCCAAATCGTTGCCCCTTCCCCTAGCCTAAGGACTTTTTGTTCCGTCTTATGGTTCCAGTTTCACAGGGAAGAGAAGATACTGAAAGCTGTCCTTTCCCCGATGTGTGCCTTACCCACTAGTGGCAGCAGCCAATTTCCTATAGACGAACGCATTTGCTTCCAGCCTCTCTTCTCTGTTCTACTTGCCTGTACATCTCTTTTTATGCCAAGACCATACTATTTTGATGATTGTATCTTTGTCACATACTTTCCAGTCAGGCTACAGTATCCTTTTTCCTCAAAAAAGACTTTGAACATCTGAGGTTATTTATGGTACCACTCAAATTTTATAATGTGCTTTTCTAATTCTGTGAAAAAAAATGTTATTGGGAAGTTTGATAGGGATTGTATAGAAAGGTGGATTGATTTGTTTAGTATCAATGTTTTAATAATGCCTTTAAAAATTTTTGAATCTCCGTAAATGAGAGTTGTTTTTCTGTGTATGTTTGTATTCTCATGTTTCTCTCACCAGCATTTTACAAAATTCATTGCAGAAATATTTCACACCACTAGCTAATTCACTCTCCTTTCGTAAGTGATGTATTTTGTACAGGGTCGCAGTACACAGCTGGGGCTCATGGTAATCATTCTGTTTTCAGCCTCCGCAGAGCTTGGATTATAGGAGCGCGCCACCACACCTGGCCTTTGTAACGAACGGAAATGGGAATGTTTTCTTGGTTTCTGCTTCAGATCATTCACTGTTGGGTACAGCAATATCACTACCTTGTTACGCTGACTTTGTATCATACCACTTTGCCACATTCCCTTATTAGTTTTAATGTTTCTAGTGGACTGTATTATAGGTAAAGAGCGATTCAACTACCCGTAGTGACAATGGCGCTGCTATTTTTGTTTTTTATTATCTTCTTTGATCACTTTGCCTTTGATTTCCAAGAGCATATTCAATGAAAGTAATAAAATGATTGAGATTTTATCAGGAGAGATATTGTATTGTATCACATGCCCTTTCTGGACCATTTTAAATGATAATTTCAGTGATTTGTGTTTTGTTGGTTCGTGTGCTTATTTTTTATTGTCAAGATTCAATTCAGGTCTCCAAATCATGAAAAAAAAAAAAAAAAAAAAAAAACTCTCGACAACTAAGCCACATCCTTAACATTCCTTTCTTTTTATCTTTCTTTCTATCTTCCTTCCTTCCTTCCTTCCTTCCTTCCTTTCTTCCTGTTTCCTTCCTTCCTTATTTCTATCGTTTTTTTTTTTTTTTTTTTTTTTTTTTTTTTTTTTTTTTTTTTTTTTTTTTTTTTTTTTTTTTTTTTTTTTTTTTTTTTTTTTTTTTTTTTTCTGTATTAGGACAGAGTCTTCAAGGTCTCACTACACAGATCGGACTCATAGTGACTCTCCTGCTTTCAGCCCTCCAAGTGCTGCAATTACAGGCATGCACCACCATGCCCAGTCTCAATCCCATTCCAATGTGTCCCGGGGGTGGAACCAGTACAGCAGGCTGGGAACTGAACCCTGGCCACTGTGCTCTGCCTAAGCAGGCACTATTCAGCAGAGCTATCAGGCCGGCCCTTTCTTGGATATTATCATAGCATCTTGCCGTGTTGTCCACACTGTCCTGGAACTTGCTACCTTCCCTCAGCCTGGGTAGACTAGAATTAGATTTTAGCATTATGGTCAACCAATTATTTGGCTTTGATCCCTCATGCAAATAATATGGTATATCATGTTTATTTCCTTCTATATAAGCGATGATCAAAAGACATCTCATCTCTTATATTTTAAACTTTAAAAATTATAATAGGAGAAGATGCATTGAGATCACTCCCTCCAAATGTCCCTTCCTGTATGAAGTACATTTACCCTACAATTCCTGTAATTGTTTGAGACCAGGTCTTTCTGGATAGGTCAGGTTGGGCTTAAAGTCACCGTGTAGCTCGGGCTGGATTCCAACTTGCAATGGCTCTCTTGCCTCAGCTCCCAAGTGCTGGGATTTCAGGTGCATGCCACTACTCTCTGAGCACCTCTGGAAGTCCTCTTCCATGTATATCTTTACATGTACTGTCCTGTGTGGAGCAGCACCTGTGCGGCTCTCCTTCAAAGAGCAGCGGTCGCCATTTTGGCTGAGCCTGACCCTGTTTCCGTAATTGATAGCTACAGAGCTGGCTGGGGCTTTTCCTTATCCCTTCAGTTGATCTTAAGCATGCAGATTGGTCTAGACGAAGTGCTGGTGGTCATCTCTGAAGACTGTATGTATGTTTCCCTGGTAACCCACACCTGCTGTTTTTTACTATGAGTCTGGTCAAGACAAAATGAAGAACCAGTGTTCCACACTGTCACATGGGCTCAAGATAGAGGCTATATTTTTGGGGGTTTGAAAGATCACACATCAGAGCTGAAGTACCGGATCCCAAGACTTTAGATGCTGTCTCAGTTGTCTAATGCAGATCACACAGCTGCATATCCGCACGTGCTGCATATCTTTCTCTCTGCATACGACAGAGGTGAATGCAGCCCCCTCCCTAGCCCAGCTCACAGTGCTCACCTACTCCTGCCATTCTCAGTCAGCCATCCTCAAGCCACTCCTCCTTCATGACTGAATAAAACCTGGATTCTGCCCTGGGTTGAGGCTTTTGTTCCAGATAGCCATCAGCATGGCTGGACTTAGGACCCTCTGGCTCCCATAACTATAAATATGCTTTAGTGTCTTTTTTTTTTTTTTTTTTGTCTTTTTGACACAGGGTCTCACTATGAAATTCAGGCTGGCCTTGAGCTCACTTATGTAGCACAGTCTGGTCCTGAACTCGCACCGATCCTCCTGCCTCAGCCTTCCAAGTGCTGGGATTACAGGCGTGCTCCAGCACATCCAGCTAAAATGCTTAGTGACTTTATTCTCACCGTGAGTGGCACTCAAAGTGGTAGACTGGAATTAACTTGATAGGATTCCAATAACTTATCATTGGGGTTACAAATATAAACCAAGACGAGGACCAGGAGAGGCTTCCTACAGTTTTGGGTACCTCAATGTCCTAAATCCATTCTCCACTTTTTACTTTCATGGTCATGTTGACTTTGGGCAGAGCTAGTAAGTGCCTGGTGCCAGACCTGGGGAACAGGTGGACAAGGACCCAGAGTCACAGTTTTCTGAGCCCGCTTTTCCATTGGATGGCTCTAGACAGCAGTATTCACAGATATTCTTCATCATACCTTGTAAAAATACTCGGGAAAACGCTGGATACATTTACACATATACATTTTGGGTAAGGAAATAAATAGATTTCAAGACTGAAAACTTTAAAAGGTACTAGTTTAATCGCTTATCAGTAGTGACAAATTATGCCACTATATAATCTGCTAAAAACGTCTGACTGTTAGCTGTTTCAGGTTAATAAGACCACAATCAGACCCATATTCACTCCCTTGACATAGCAGGTTTTAGGATGAAAATAGTTTTACGTCATGGGTAGTGTTACCCAAGGTGCTTTGCTTGTGTTCTTTCTGCCCCCTTTTTAATGTTTTTGTATGCTCTCACACCATAAATGTTTCTTTGGAGATGCAGTTAATGAAGGAATTTTGCTTAGGAACAAAAACACTTTACTAAGTCTAAATAATTTGCCCCCTAATAAACCCAGAACCATAAAATTTGCTCTGTGTTGCATTTGCAATCAAGGCACTAAGAGAAATAGACTAATCTCAGTATTGAGGTCATGACAAGGACATTTAATGTGTGACTGAATTCGCAGTTGCTATTTGAAAATCCAAGTAATGGTGTTACATCTTTAATGCTTTAGTTCCTTCTTAAGGTTTTCTTTTCAGGAACAGATGACCTTAACATTTATAAAACTATAAGCCTTCCAAAAGTTACCATAGTTCATTTAATATCCATATTTTGAGAAAACTTATACCATGGGTTTTTACCTACAAAATTCTTTTCACTTTCAAAAGTGAGATCCACGTAAATCTCTGTGGAATGCATCTTCATAATTTATGGTTTTCATCATTTTAAGGAAGCAAATTCTGCCCAAGGCTGACAGTGATAAATTCCGCAGTCCCAGAAAATACCAGTGGTTTAAGGTTCCCCACTCTGAAGTTCTTTACTGACTTTCCTTTACCGTTAACATCCACTCAAAATGGAACCTTTGTAGGCAATAACAGAGATATGGTGTAGTTCTAGGAGGCAGAAGGTTACTGTCCCAAGGAAGCAAGGAACCGAGAGCAGAGCCTAAGGAAACTGGTCCCTCGTCATTCCCTTGTCATGCTAGAGGCAGGGCGACAGATCCTGGAGGAGCCGCCCTGTCTATTATTTGTTCCTTTACCTGGGAAGTTGCCAACTACTGATCTGTGAACTTAAGAGACTGGTGAATGCAGGAAGGCGACGTAAATAACAGCTTGCTGTTTGTAGAACTCGATACATGTGAGAAGTTCCTGCGGCTCCAGCTCACGTAGAGAGAAGCTGATCTTGGTGAGATCGTCAAGGCTATATTAATCCAGCCTTGCCTTCATTTCTTTCGCCTCTGACTGTTGACATGCTACAGCATGGAAGGAACAGAGAAGTGGGGGAACATAGCCTCGTGTAATCTCGATCAGAACACAGTCTCGTTTTCTATTTGATCGCGTTCTCCTTAATTCTCTTTTCTGGACTTCCCCTTGATTGGCGCAGGAATGAAATCCCAGAAGATACCGTAATTCTTCCACAGATATTAGGAAGAAGGCAACGTCATCATCCTGTCCCTCAGAATCAATCTGATTTTTCTGGGCTTCGGAAAAGCGCAAGCAGGAACCTTTGAGAATGCTGTGCTTTGGGACGGCCCCTGGGGAGGGTCAAGCCCACGCAGGGAGTGTCTTCACCCATCCATCCTCGTGTCACAACGCAGTCTTCGCGCTTGGGCTGACGTTTCCCCTTCTGCTCCGTGGCACTCTTGCGCAGCACTTCTTGCGCTCGGATGCAGGGTGCCCGTTTCCTGCGGCTCTGGTCCCCAGCATCCTACACCATTACAGTGATGCAAGTATAGTCAGTGTACCCTCACTTTCTGAGGGTTCCAACGTGCCCTTTAGCACTCTCCTGTTCGTCGGAAGCCTTCCTTCTGATCTGTCAGGCCGCCCTCCGCAGAGGCTGCAGGACCAACGGCGTGCTCTCTGCGCTGCTGGAGAGTCAGCGCTCCTGATTTCTGTTGGCTGCTGCTGAGGTCTGCCTCTGCCATTGCTCGCCCTTGTTCAGAGACAATTTTATTTATTTATTTTTAGATTTATTTTAATGAGAAAAAATAGCACTGAAACAGTTCACAGTCCATGAACATAGAAATGAATAACAAGAAATTTTGAAAAAGGCAAAAGCTCCTAGAATATTAATACATTCATAAGCGAGCAATGGGTAGCAGAAAAAAAAAGAAGAAATCTAATAATCTCTGGAAATTAATGACAATGATGGTGCAATTCATTGAAACCTCTGGGAAAATATGAAAACCGTTCTAAAATGAAAGTTCATCACAAACAATACTGAAAATAGGAACATAGACCAAATTCCAGTCGGTGCCCTTCTGAGAAATTTTAAGATTCTTGAGTAAACCATAAGTCAAAATTAAGGTGTGTGTGTGTGTGTGTGTGTGTGTGTGTGTGTGTGTGTGTGTGTGTGTGTGTCTGTGCGTGTGTGTGTGCGTGTGTGTGTGTGTGTGTGTGTGTGTGTGTGTGCAAGTGGCCCTGCCCTTGTGGTACTTTCAGTAGCCACTCACCTTGCCTGGTGCACTATGGGGGTGTAAACTGGCATGAAAATTTAAAGCAGGCTCTTGCTGGTGCCCAGCACCGACTATTCATTTACAGCATGGTAATTTTTCATCTTTAGTTGTCTCTGATGCAGCTTATGCAAAATAATCGATGTTCTGTTAATTTCATAATTGCAAAAAAAAAAGAGTTGCACCTGTTTTGTTAACATTCTGAATGCTTCTAAGTAAATACATTTTTATTAGTACTGTTGTCCTTTTCATAGGTCCAGAATATTTCTTTTTAAAGGAAGCCCATCTTTTGCTTTTGCCCCCTTTGAGTCCCATGAATTACTCATGTTTATCTTTCCATGCAGTCAGTGGATGCCAAGATGTGTTCTACACACCCTGCCTGTTGTGATGGAGGCAGTACAAGTCAAACTGAGAAGATTTTCATCTATAAGTCTCCCAAATCTCACTCACTGATAAAGAGTTTCACATCCCCCTTTTTAGAAAGGAACTAGTTCTGTTCATAGATAGCATGAGGTTATGGAAGTCAAGCAATCTGAAAGGCTGTCCTAGAAGGACTAATAGAAAAAAAATATGCTGTGACTTTCCATGAGGACTCTAGCTTGCATTGTCATGTAACAGCAGTTGTACTATGCAGTTTCCATATTCAGGGAGGCCTCAAAAGCCTGTGCTTAAAATGCAAGACTCAAATTGGTGGTTAGCATTCCCAGTGAAGGCCAGCAAAATGCTGCCTGCATACACCTTGGCCCCTTTTCCTAAGTACGGACGCTCAGGGAGCTGGACTCTGGTTAAAGCTTTAGGGTGGGTGAGGTAGCCCAGGAGACTAAAGCACTGACCCAGGCAAGCTTGTGCAAACATAGGGACCACAGTTCAATCCTGGCACCATAAGTCACGCAGTCCCACCCTCACGGCGTGCTGAGCCAGCCACAGAGCCCAGGGGTAGTAGAGCAGGCTTGTAATCCCAGTATTGGGGAGCTGAAAACAGGAGGATCACTGAGTCCAAGCTGTGTAGTGAGATCCTGTAACAACCAAATACATTTTTAAAAAATATCTTAAAGTTAGGCCACAAATTTGAAAGGATAGATTTTCTATATTGGAGTCTCCTGTAAACACAAACTGCATATGTTCATATGAATTACCAATTTATTTGAGTTGTTCTTTATAAAACTCATCCAAGTCATATTTATCTGCTTAGCAGTTTAGGGGAAGATTTGGCAATTTTATGGGCTTTGAGATTAATACTGTTAAAGTGCCAGTGTTTCAAAATAAGGTTTTTGCGATTTTATATACCTTCGCAATAGAGTGCTGTTTGATTATAAAATTTTTAATTTGGATTCCTTCCATTTGCATTTATTTATATAATTTGGTGAGGAATACTGAGCATTTGAATCCTGGATTATACTAATAAAGTAATTGCAGAGGGTTTAAATATAAAAACATAGTTATCAATATGTAATTCTAGATGTATAATTAGGTATTTTATACACACAAGTGCGTCAATTATTTGCAGTCAATTTGCAATGTTAAGTTGGTAATACAAACTCTGAGGGGAAAGGGGGTGTTGAAGAATATTGTACTAATTTTCTATGCCTTGCCACAGACCTATGACCTTGGAGCAATGTAAATGTATTTTCTTATAATTTTTGAGGCCCGAACTCTGGAACCAGCTTAACTTGGACACAGCTAAACTGTCAACCCAGCTGTTTTGGAAAGGCGCACTCCAAGAGGCCATGTCCCATCTCTGCCCCATTTCCACAGACGGCCCCCCTTCCTTGTATTTTGACCTCAACTCCTCACCCTCTTTCTGCAATCATGTCATGTCGGGAGCCCTTTTTGGTGTTTGTCTCAGTCTGGGAAGTTATACTTGTAATGCCATGGATAAATTATGGGAATCCTGTCAAGTTGACCTTAATCTGCCACTTCCAGTGCAATCCATGGGGAGAATAAAGACACTACAGCATATTCTTAGTAATGGGGATCCAAGGTGTCCTAAGTACAGCCATGGTGATGGTTATTGACCCAGCACCAAACCCAGGTTTTATCAGTCATGAAGGAGGAGTGGTTTGAGGATGAATGACTGAGAATTACAGAAAGAGGGTGAGTACTGTGGGCTGGGCTAGATAGGAGGCCTGTGCTTGCTTCTCATGTATGCAGAGAAGGACATGAAGAGAGCGATCCACATTACACTGTTGAGATAGTGTCCACTGTTTCAGGGTCTGGTGCTTTAGCTCTGAGGTGCAATCTTTCAAGCCCCAGGAAGCCATAGCCTCTAACTCGAGGCTCAATCCCAGCTGATAGCATGGAGCACTGGCTCTATGTCCTGTCTCAACCCAGCTCACATGGGAACCCAGGAGAATGGGAAGTTTCAGGGCAACCCGCATGCATCTTCGAAGTCTAGACCAATACCAGGGCTAGAGCAACATGCATTACTTACAGTCAACTGAAGGCGTAAGGAAAAGCTCCAGCCAGAGCTATGCATTTCAGCACGGGAGCTAGGTCAGGCTCAGCCGAACTGGAGTCAGCTGTACTTCTTTCAAGGATAGCTGCCTAGGTGTTCCTCCACAATTCACATTGCCTTCACCCAGAAGGAACTGTTCCTCTGTCTCTAGCTTTTATGGACAGATAAGATTGTATTTAGTATATACCTCAATAACCGAAGGTAAATTCTCCAGGCTTAACCACCGCTACAAAGTTTCTGTGGTCTGGAGAAAGGAACCATAGCACATCTCAGAAACTAAAATGTGGGCAAAATGGAGTCATTGTTTAGTTTACCACGGAGATTTCAGAAAGCTAAATGATGAGTGTAAAAAAAAAAAATGGTGAGAAGGATGAGCTTGAGATTCTTATAGGCAAATGGCTGCAACTGAAGACCGTACGCGTAAGTGAAATAAAGCAGACTCACACATGTAAACATCGCATTGTCTTGCTAGTGTGGGAAGCAGGAAGAGCAAGATCCGAAAGGTACAGCAGGTGTGGTGTAATGGGAAGAAACCTCTCAAGCCTGCAGCTGGGGTTTCCTGAAGACTCTGCATGGGAATTTGCATATCCAGCCCCATCAGTAGATAATCCTCGCTGTTGGAAGCTCTTTTAGGTTTGCATCAAAAATGCATTAAATTTGTGCTGTCCACTAGAAACAACATTTTTCCAGAAAAAAGAAATAGGTGATTTCCCTCTAATTACTTTTCCTAGAACCTCTCCTGGGACAGATATTTCGATCCCATTCATAGCATGCTAAAATTGATCAGCCTTTGGGAGCAAACTCATTCCTGGCTCATAGCCATCTCCTCGCTGAAGCAAGGGACCCTGCATGCTGGCTAAAGTGGACAAATGATAATAAAATCTGAGAAACAAAGTAAGCTTTTAGGGAAACATACCAAAGGCAAAATCATAGCTGCCCAATTTTGTTTACTTTTAACTAAAGCATACACTGATTGAAATATTTGGCTCTCTAGGTAGGAGGTAAAGAGGTCCCATCGATACACTTTAGAGTGAAGTGAGTATACAGGTTGCCAAAAATTACACAGGAAATTGAAAATTTTTTAATAACTCAATTTTTCCTTTAAGATGCTTCATCTTTCCCCATTTACTCTGGAAACTTCTTCAGCCAGGGAAATGAAATGTTTCCTTCATCTCAGCACGATGACACATGCCTACAATCCCAGCATTCTTAGAGGCTGAAGGAGGAAGATAGCAAGGGTTAGCCCAGCTTAAGAAAGTTAGTTGCCTACCAAGGTCCTGACTGAAAATTCAAAATAAACAAATGTCCGCGGTGTAGCTCAAGGTGAATGAATGCCTTGGGCTTGAGCCCTACTACAGAAAAAGAAAAGATGCCCAAATAAACCAGAGATTCCCATTTACAAATGCAGGCTCCAAGAGCGCAGTGCCCTAGGAGGCCGTGTAAGCTGGATTTTGTGTTAATAAAGCAATACAAGTTCAGAAGAGTGAAGCCGGAGGCTGACTAGCATTCATATATAGAGAAAGAGAAAGAAAAGGAGAGAGAGAGAGAGAATTGAGGAAGTGGAAGCAACAGAAGAGGCTCCTGACATCACTGACAGCGAGGGAGACCTCCCACCAGCTGGAACCCAAGAGTCCGATGACTCCATCCCTTCAACGCCAAGAAAGAGTTGCCAGTGGCAGCACACAGTCAGATTCCCAGAAACAGGAGCTTTTACTATGGGTTATGGCAGACAATTGGTCCTATGGAGGAAGGAGAGACCCACGTTTCTCCTGTGGTCTGCATGCCAAGCTAACGTTGGAGGTGAATTCATCCAAAATGGTATGATGAGGGCCGACTGAATAGCTCAGCCGATTAAAGCACCCGCAAGCAGGTGCAGAGGCTGGGGTTTGATTCCCAGGCCTGACGTGCCAGCCTCGACCCTGGGTCATGCTGAGACAGCAATTGAGACTGGGTGTGGTGGCGCACACCTGTGATCCCAGCTCTTGGGAAGCTGTAAACAGGTGGATCACTATGAGTTTGATCTAGCAGTGAGACCTTGAACACCCTGTACACCCTTCCCTAAAAATAAAATTTTTAAAAAGTCAGGTGGATCCTTTAGGTTCAATTATGATATGACATACACAGTTCCACCAACACTGATAAAATAAAAAAAATGATAACACTTTCAGGACAGCTAAAAATAAAAATACAAGGCTAATAAGCATGGCTTTTCACAACTAACATGCTCCCCGTGTATACCGCTCTATCACAATGTGTAGGCGCAAGACCCATAAGCAAAGCACAGTGAGTTGTTTTGCGTTCACAGATGTGTCGCTGCACGTTCTGTTTGTTTTCACAGTCAACAGCCAAGTGTTCCCCACTGCAGCGGGAGAGGGAGAAATGCACATGGTAGCAAAGTGCTGAGTGATCGGAACAGCCCTGACCAAAAAAGGAAGAAAAAATATGACTGGCTGGACAGTGTACCGTTTGCCACTGCCATAGTAAATGATATCTGAAGGAAGTAATCTTTACATTAAGCATATCAGAAAACCTTGTGAGCTCCTGCGATGTCGTACACATAGATAGTCCTCCTAAGACTTCATTTCAATGACACGTAAGCAGAGTCATTAAATTCTACAACTTATTTACGTTTGATTAATTATCCTTTAATTTTGGGAAAGTAAGGGTGTTTTCCAGAAAACAAAACATGGTCAAAAAAAAAACCTTGAGATATATCTATCCCCTTTTATTTTCTCAGCAGTGATTGGTGAAAGTAGAAAATGTATGTAAAGACATATCCAGATCAAACTTGCTTCCCCTTGGGCCTAGGATAACCTTCTTTTTGTGCCGCTGGTGATACGGCCACATGGTTCATGTGGGAATTACGTTAATTGTGGTTGATGCCTTTAGAAGATTAAAAACACCTCAAAGGGATATTAATTAGTATGTCTATTATAAGTGTGCCCTTGAAAGATGGAAAGTGTAGCTCACACTATTAAAAGCTGGCTGTTCCAAGAAGTTACAAGTACACATCAGTAAAGAATGAGATCTCGGACTGAACAGAGTTCCCACATCTGCTTGTGAGAGTGCAAGCTTCCCTGTATGGATGAGAAGTAGATATCACTTGTGTACATGTGTGTTCTTTTAGCCACCATCAATAACATTCTGAAGCGACCAAAGCATATTAGCCAAACTGTTAGCCAAGCTCAGTCAAAACATGAAGAGAAGATTGCAAGTCCTAAATCATGAATCCATTTACATGCCTGCATCTACAAAGCTATTATTTCTTCATCTTACATAATAAAATGTAAATTATATTTTGATCTCTATCTCATGGAATGAAGAATATGTAAAGAAAGAGAGAGAGGGAAAGAGAGAAAGAAAGAAAGAAAGAAAGAAAGAAAGAAAGAAAGAAAGAAAGAAAGAAAGAAAGAAGGAAAGAAAGACCCGTGAATATAACTTCAGTCCTCCTTTCATGTGAAAGTTTTGAAAACTGAGTCTGTAAACCAAGAAGCAGCGCGCTTTCTGAGTGAGACGACTCCCTTGTCTGCTCCTCACAGGGGTTGTATGTGAACATCTTTGTGATGCTGATGGTTGTTGTCCTTGAGAAAAGGACACAAAACTTTCTGGATTCACATCTTATCATCCATCATTTCTAACTACTACCTGAGAATTTGGGTGAGGAAAAGTTTAAAAAAGCACAATAATAATATGCTACCTACCCTATTTACCAAGAATTACAAATTCATGTTCGTTTATATTTTGAATTATTATACTCTCTAAAGGAACCTTAGCAAGACCTGTTAGAAAGCTTTACGGATGAATTTGAAGTCATTTTATTCATTATTTTATCACTGCTTCAGCCAGGAATTTGTTTTGCTTCCTGTTTTACAGATGAAAACTTGCTTGACCACATAAACGCATGCCCGATGAGGTTCATAAAGTAAAGCAATATGTGTTATACTTGTTTTCATAGCAAATAAATACTTCAGCTATTTTTATTCTTCACCATTTTATGTGGTTTTAGTAAACATGCTTTTTCATTCAGACCGGTACTGTACATGTACTGAATGTAAATTGTTATTCTTGATGTTTGCAATTTTATGCGCACGTGCATTTTTCCTGTTGTCTGCTATGCAAATCTCTTTCATACTATTATACCACCTCACATTTCACACAGTAACACCACATTTTTTCATTATTAATGAGTATGATATGTTTTCTTTTTTTTTTTTTTGTCATAAGCAACCTGGTGATGAATGCCCTCCACAACAGAATAAAAGTGATAATTAATTTAAAGATAAATAGGTCAAAATTTTCCCAGAAAGCTTATGCTTCATCCCTGGAGAGACTGAAAACAGGAGGAGTACTACGAGTCCAGGCTGCATAGTGAGACTCAGGACCAAATGCAAAGAAATAAAATAAAGTAAGAAAAGAAAGTTCATGCTGTGGATGTATATCGAGGATAGGAAGTCTTTTTCCATCTTGAGATAAATATCACATTCTCATTTACTTCCTTGAATTTTTGGACACAGAAATTATACACATTATAGGGCAATCTGATATTAGAATATAAAAATATATTGCAAAATACTACCTAACCCCTCCACATTTATCGTTTTTTCCTGATGAATATTTTCAAGATCCTTTCTTCTAGCTTTATTGAAACATATACCCTACTGTATACAGAATGCAAAACTTATTTTACTAATCTAATTGCAACTAATATATACGTATATATTTAAATAACAAATAGTTTAAATATATATTCAATTTGGACTATCCTGCATGGGAAAGTATGGTTAAAAATATAATGGAATTGAGTTTTCCATTGTCTATAACAAATTATTCCAATACCGTCTGTTGAAGAGATCATCCTCACCCTGTGATTCGTAAACCTGCTTTTACCATTGGTGAACTTTATGTTCCCACAACACGTGCTCTGTAGTTTCTCTTTGATGGCTGTGGTTGTCCACATCTTCCTCTTTCCCCAGAGCTTTAAGATCTGCCCAAAACCTGGAATGACAAGCCGCATTCCCTGGTCCTTCCACCGTCTTCCTGGCCATTGTTGTGGTTTGTATCTAGTCCCCCCCCACCCCCACCCCAAAGTCTCATCGAGTCATTGGGGCTGCTTCTAGAGTTTGTGATTCATTCATGATCCAACGTGCAGATTGTGGGCGTGAGTGCTCTTCCAGCCCAGAGGCAGTACTCTGCATTACAACATAAGGAGGGTAGAGAGGATAGACAGCTGCTCTAGCAGATGCCCCTCCCTTGGTTCTTTGCTGTTTTCTGTCCCTATGAGCAGCTGCTCTCTGCCCTGTGCCTCTCGACCTGGGAGTCAGCTGAGTATGGACTGCAACTTCCACTAACCGTCAGCTAAATAAACCTTTCTTTCCTTCCTCCTGGGTGTTGGGTAGTTTGGCCCAGTAAGGAGAGACAAGAGTGACCGACACAAAGATGTCTAAGGAATTCTAAGGCAATGTCTCACATCCCACTGAATCTTCTATTGATATTTGGCCAAAAGTTATATATCTAATGTTGTAAAAGTTTTTAAAGAGAGTAAAAAATATTTAAAAATATAAAACATTAGAAATACTATGGAACTTCACTAAATAAAATGATCAGGATTTATCAGTGGCTGTTATAGTGCATATTTTTGACTGAGGAGTACAGTGTCTACTTGCATCCACTTACCTATAAAAGCACTGAACTTGTCTTTTGATAGCTGAAGAATGCTCCGTTGTACCAAAGTACAGCACCTTCTGGATCTGTTTCCCAGCTAGTGAGCACTTGTGCTGTTTCCAGGCTTTAGCCGTGACAAATTGTGCTGCTACATACATGAGGGCGCATGAGTTGCAGTGGCAGGATGCTTTGAGTTCTTTTGGAAAAATATCCGGGAGGGGAAGAGCTGAGCTGAATGGTAGCTCCGATCTGAGCCTTTTGAGCAATCCTAGTACTCATTTCCATAGTGCTTGTATCAATCCCTACCAATACTTGCATTCAAGCTTCCGTTTTGTTCCAGATTCATGTGACATTTAATGTGACAACCAATAGACTGCCTCTTTAACATGTTGTGATAAAATGATGTGCTTTTTCCAAATGGCCTGCTTACAGAGCTGCAGCGATAACCAATGGATGAAAAGAGCCTTTGGAGTCTTAAAACCATTTGCTATCAGGCCTCTCGATTTGGTGCCATAACAATAGGAACGTGACACCTTTTGCATTCTAATTATTCCTTCCATAAACAGGCCAGCAATTTATTAAAATATACCCATAAAGAATTGCATTTTAGAGCAGCAAGTGTCAGGAGCACGTAGAAGTAACACGCAGACCAATGTTAAGCAATGAATAACCACCTGGAATGTATTTTGTTTGGTGTTAAAAGCACCAATGTCCTCAATGTGCTAAATTGCTTTTGAGATGCTTCCGTAGCTGCAAAACTATTATTCCCCATGCTCGGGCCCTCAATCTCTCTGTAATAAAACTCTATGCATTTTCCTCCAATGAATAAAAAGATGATAACACTAGCCAAAATAACTATTTATCTCTGAAATTAGATATTAATTTGCTTCCAGGACTTGTAAGCTATAATATTAAAATCAAAATGCATAGCAGGTCAAAACCAGATTTCTGCTCCTAAGTGTGCAGTGGTAGTTCAATTAATCATCATGTGAAGGTTCACCTTACTGAATTTGTAATATGGAGCCAAAGTGTGGTGTTTAACTGATGGCTACCTAACAAAATTTTTAAGACTCATTGGCTTTTCATAATTTGTTTTTGTGTCAAGTATTTCCTCTTTGCCTGTGTAGTCAAAACTTTAACCATTCTAGAAGGCTTCCTTAGTCTTTCCCACCTCTGTGTTTTGCCTCTCTTCTCTCTCCACCAAAAATACTTCTTTCCTTCCCATTTGTCAGAAAGGCTTCCCCAAATGTCAAATCATCCCCTAAAGCCATGCATTTATGCAAGCCATAGGTACCCACAACGCAGTCAATCATCTTAGGCTAATGGAGATAAAATCTGAGCAACAAGTAAAAGCAACTTTTAGTTTCGTTTTAGGAAGTAGCAGTATTTGTTCAGCACACACACACACACACACACACACACACAC
This sequence comes from Myocastor coypus, assembly GCA_004027025.1. Lineage (NCBI taxonomy): Eukaryota > Metazoa > Chordata > Mammalia > Rodentia > Myocastoridae > Myocastor > Myocastor coypus. The sequence continues at coordinate 1,915 of PVJA010027555.1, read as the reverse complement.
ATGTGCACAGGCACGCATGCACGCACATAATTAGTTTCCTTTTAATGCCATCATTAGGCCTTCTTCCTTGCCTGTGGTCTCCCTCAATTCTCAGATTGCCATTAGTTCCTCACTCAATGATACTGAGCACCCCTTCTGGAAACCTGAGGTCCCTGTGTCTGTCTAGACATTGGGAACCCCATTGTAATGTTGTATAGGCCACGTGAACCTGGCCCACCACAAATGAGGCCACTGTCCTTTTCCTGTACAACATGGCTGCTGGCAGAAGCACTGTTAAGGGTCAAATACTTTGGTCTTTCCAGCACTCTTTTGTGGACACCTGTCCCTGGGCATAATGTCTTCCAGAGGGGAGAACGTGGAGTGCTGACCACTGTGTCCAGAAGAGTGCATGAGGACAGAAACCTGGCAACTGAGTTAGTCTCCACCAGGTGGACTCTTTCTGCCATGTGAGGAAGACGTGAAGCCCACCATCTGCAGCCCGGATGACCCCCTCACGGGTCCCACACAGGCCAACACCTGCTCTTGATTTACAGCATCCCCAAATGTGAGAAAGAAATGCCTGTTGTCTATTCTATATTCCTTCTTGAGTACTTTCTAGCAGCAGAGCAAAGGAAAACAGCCGTCAAAAAACTCTTGAGCTTTGCTTCTTGCAGATAACACCAGCACGCTCGCTTTCCTTCTTCCTTTGCTTTGGCTTTTGCCACTTGCTCGGCTCTCGACCATGGGCCATGGCTCTTCAAGGACCACATTTTCACCTTGGCTTCTTCTAATTAGGTCTACATCCCTATTTCATTTCAGTGCATTTGTACAATTCCATCGCACAATTTAAGAGGCCTGCTTCAAACTACCCAGTAATGTTCTGCTGCCTTCAGAAATTATTCAGCCTGTTAATGGGGCCCTTAACCCCTGGTTTCATCTGTGGGCTCAAACCTTTACACTCAACCAGAGAGTGATTTTTCTCAACTTTTCAAAAAGTGTGCTCTATTAGAATTATGGTATAGGATTAAAAAGTTTTCTTGAAAGGATCTCACATAAAGATCTTTCTGTGGAAGGATAATTTTGCATATATGAAATACCTCAAAGTAGTACAGACAATAAAGTTGCAATTATTCTGCTCATAAGTAAAGTCTGCACACATGACCTTTAGGTGGGGAGCTGGTGCCTCACCTTTGTCAAATGGTGAAATTTCTGGGCCCAGATGAATTGGACAAATGATTAAAAGTCCCTAGCTTCACATCGGACATTCCAACTTAAAACATTTTACACCTGAAAAAAACTGAAGCACGTGTGACCTGTCAGGAGACCAGGCACTAGAAAAATCTCCATCATGAGCTCATCTATGCCTGTGCTCTGTGTCTCCAGAAGTAAGACAACCATGAAATGTGTCCGCTCACCGCAGCTGCGTTTATTTGCACTGCACATGAAGTGGGAAATATGGCCTAAAGATAGCAATGGTTAGTTTTCGGAGCAGTTGATACATTCTTGTTGAAAATATGTAGTCAGCGTCATGTGCTTAGGGGCCAATGAGACAGCTCAGTGATCTAAAGCGCCTGCTTAGGCAGAGTGCAGCAGCTGATGTTTGATCCCTGTGCGCCGCACCGGCCCTGCTCCCAAGCACACTGACACAGCAATTGAGACTGAGGGTAGTGGCGCTCACCTCTAATTCCAGTGGTTGGGAGGCTGAAAACAGGAGGATCACATGTCTGATCTATGTACTAAGATCCTGTAGACCCCGGATGAAATACATTTTTTAAAAAAAGTCATGTGTTTACTGAGATAAAATTTTTGCAATACTAGGGATTGAACTCAGGACCATGCACTTGCCAGGCAAGCTTTTATTCCACTGAGCTATCTCTCCAGCTACTGTTCAGGTAATTCTTCTTCCCCTTCCCCTTTCCCTTCCCCTTCCCCTTCC
>PVJA010027554.1:0-28272 GCA_004027025.1 Myocastor coypus | reverse complement strand
TTTTTTTTTTTGTTTTTTTTTTTTTTTTTTTTTTTTTTTTTTTTTTTTTTTTTTCTTTTTTTTTTTTTTTTTTTTTTTTTTTTTTTTTTTTTTTTTGTCTTTCTGAGACAGGGTCTCGTTATGCAGTTGAGGCTGGCCTTGAGCTCACTTTTGTAGCCCAGGCTGGTCTTGAACTTGCACCGATCCTCCTGCCTCAGCCTCCCAAGTGCTGGGATTACAGGTGTGCGCCACCACACCCGGCATCCTAGTTGATTTTAAGAGATCTTTTCTTATCTTTTCACTAGCTGCGATTGTTTCTTGAAGATCTGAAACTCTATCGTCACTTTCACTCATACAGTGTTGCTAGCTTGTGAATGAGGTTTTATTTTCTTGCATATCTCTTTGAAACTGTTTCTGTGATCTGTTTCTTCCCTATATTGCTCAATCAGGGAACCCATGATTTTTCTCTTCTCCTCTAATTTTTTTTTTTATCAATGTCTTCTTTAGTAGTACTTAAGTCTTTCATTATAGTTATCCTTTCTCTCTCTAGTTCAGAGATCTTTTCTGCTTTAATTTCTTCCTTACCTTTCTGCAGTTGTTCCCCTACTTTGGATGCTATTAATTTAGAGATGTCTTTTTTTACTTCAAAGGTTATTTCTGGTCTGATTTCCTCTATACATTTCTGCAGTTGTTTTTCTACTTCAGATTTCATTAATGCATGCATTTCTTCTTTTACTTCAAGTTTTATCTCTGATCTCAGTTGCTGTATGGATTTCTACACTTATCTCTCTCCCTCAGATACTACCAATTCAGAGATTTTTGGCTACATGATTCCCATTTTCTTCCATGGTAGTGTCTCCTTTATTTATTCTGGGTGGGCTCGGGACCTGAAATTGCATCTTGCTGCTTGCCTTTGTTATTTTGTATAGCAGTGACCTCTGTACTTTTGTGAAGTTATCCTGTTAGCACCTATTGAATTTTGGGTCCAGATCCAACATTCTTGATCCCATCCAGATGTTCCTGTTGGGTCTGGCTGCTGTGCTCAGCTTCTTCTTGCTGTAGCTTTTGGAAGAAAAACTGCTGTGCTCCTCTGGCAAGATTCTTAGCTCCTGTATTACCCGGTCTAACCTCCAGCCTCTTTCTACGGAATTTTGCTGCAGGGTCCCACAGCTGATGCCAGAGCTGGGTTCTGGGCAAGGAAGAAGCTCCGGGAGTAGGAGCACGCAAGCCTACTGTTCTTGCCTATGCTCCCACCAGTCACAGGCTGTGGGCAGGAGCAGAGTTCTGGTGGCAGTGCGAGGGCACATGCAGGCCAAGAGGTCCTACCTGCGCGCTGGGCGGTGTGTGGGGTGGGAGTTCAGGTAGTGGGGGTGGGGTGCACAGTCAGAGAGATCCTACGTGGGTGCAGGCCTGGTCCTCTTTTTTATTTCCTTTTCCTCTTTTTATTTCATTGTTTTTGTCACTTCCTTTAAAAACATTTCATCAATCTTCAAAATTCTCACTAGTTCCTAATTTTAGCACATAAATTATTTACTTAATTATTCTAAAGTTTTAGCCTTTTCATCACAAGGGTTCCCTGAGTGATCTCAATTGCTTAACACACATCACAGCCAAATAAGAAAACCAAATTTTGTAGGAATTTAAAAGATTTTGTAACTTAATTCCATTACCATGCAGAGGAAGAAACCAGAGGTCAGAGATTAAAGGACAATGAGTTATTTCAGAAGCCAACAATCATACCTGCTTCCCTTCTACAAATTCAGGAATTAATATGCACATAAGCTTATGTTGATTATACATTCATATAATTGCTCCATCTAGGGATGATGATACTCTACTTTTCTATGTGTTTTTACTGAAATAAATTTTCAGGGTAAAAGAATTTTCTCAGTGAGAAAAACACAACAAAGAAAGTTTTGAAATGCTTGTCATGCTAGGTAGGCCGCCATCACAGTGCTAATAGCATAGAATTGAAGAATGATGAGAAGGCAGACTTAGGACAAGTGATGGCCTGAAAAGCTTCAGGATTTTGCCAACTTCCCTTTCTGTAAGTGCTGTATTCTCGTTATGCTCTGGATATGTTGAAGAGTGATTTCATAGATAAATTTGTGAGTATGTCTAATAACATATTAACTGCCTTTTTCTCTTCTCAATTTTATCTTCAGTATTCACTTTTTTCCAGCACATGAAAAACCATTCTCTTGATTTCATCAACTCTAACTTCATGATTCTGATCTCTCTTTAGTTGTACTCTAACCCTGTGCAGATTGTTACCCATTGGAATTCCTAATGAATTTTTAATTTTCCCACTCAAGTATGAGAGGTTTCGCCTCATAACTTCACCAGTAATTATTCTCTCGGCACTATAAAAAGGGTTGTGTTAATGGCAGAAATGACTTTCTTTTAAACTTTCAAAAGGCTTTCTGGTTATAGTCTAGATTTGAGCTAGCATATAAAGACTGGAAGTTGTTTTAAATGATGGATTCCAGTTGAGACAGTGACATGGAAAGAAAATGTGAAATATAGGTCCCATAACATGATTGCTAAAATTACTTCTGCTGTATTTAATACTATTGCTTTGTTTTCCTTCTGTCAATATTTAAAAACCAAACCATTATGCCATATGATTTGGAACATGATATTGTACTTAGGTAATCACCTTTAAAATTCACAAGTTAAAATAACTGGCAGGATAATTATATATTTCAGTTGTAGATGAATACAATGGTTGGGAAACTATGAGTTTTATCTCATCTTAATATTGTTAGGTATGACCAATTAGCTTCTGAGTAATTAGCTCCATGTGAAAGTAGTAGAAGATTTTCCACTCATATACAACAGTTTGAAGTGCAATATTTTTACTGACAGATTTATGCGGAGTACAGTAGATTCAGTACACAGTCACAAGATTAAGCTGGCTGTATTGTGCTATACAAAAATGCTCCCAGCTACAGGGCAAGTGAGGGCTGAAATGTCTGCAATTGGCTCTTGGCAAAAGGAAGCAAGTATTAATTATTATTATTATTATTATTATTATTGGTGGAACCAGGGACTGAACTCAGGCTCTTGCACTAGGCAGGCAAGTACTTACTCTACTGTGCTATCTCCCCTACAGACCCACAAGTTCTTAATTGGTAGAAAAAGCACCTTATATACTTATATAACTGTAAAAAATGGCCCTTTTTCAGAAAATTGGAATTAAAATTTCAAAATAGTCTTTAACATTTGAAAATTGAATAGAAAACTTAGGAGAAAACATTGTTTGGGCTTTTTATCCTAGTATTCTAAAAGAATAAGTCAAGTTAGATGTTAGAACTGCTATCTTAAATTTTCTACCTTGACAACTTGCAGAAAGTCACAGGAACCATGATTGTGTTGTCCTTGTTTTCATTCATACTGAACCTATTCACTGATTTAAAGACCATGCACCTAAGTTCTGTCCGCAATATATAAAATGAGAATCATCAAAATTTCTGTTTTCTTCATAGGCTGAGTAATAGTATTTGAACACTTTTAAAGATCCAGTACTTTTCTTCTCTCTCTACAAAATGTGCAGATTTGAATCAAAATATTAAGTTCTAGTTCATTTACAAGTGATTAGTGTCAAGCTCGTGCACTCTTCTGATTCTAGACTGAATAAGATGATTCAAACTTGTTTTGTTTCAGGTTTTGTAATGCCCCAGTAACAGAAAATTACACTCAGATCTGAAAAAAGAAAAGAGTTTTTAATTTACTTTCAAAGTACTAATACTAATTATACTTTTTTTTAGTACTGTGACTCTTTTTATACCTAAGAACATAGTACAGATGTCAAAACCATTGCATTTTGACTTTGCAAAATACGCCTTGAACTCTTGAACTACTGTGAAAATCATCACTGTTGTAAAGACTTTTTAAAGCTAGTTGCTATTCTTAAATATGTAAAGAGGTGTTGCCTTCCAATAGAGCCCCAAATGAATGTATATAAAGAATATGAAAAAACTAATTTGTAAAATGAGAGTGGACAATAAATTATATAAAAAATGTGCAGATATGGATTTTAGTACATAGTTGCAATTTAATTGTTGAAAGAGAATTCTGAATTGCAAAGAGAAATGAATGCTATTGAAATGTTTCATTAATTTCTAGTCTCTGAAAATATGAATTTTATAGTAACAAATAACTTATTTTATTTAGAAATTATATAGCATTTTAGAATTAGGAGGAACTCTGTGATACACTTCATATTAAAATGTTTAACTTTGTCAACTAGTCATAAAATATTTATTTTACAGCATTTTAATATTACTGCATAACTTTCAGCTGCCTCCAGATGTAAATACATATCTGCCTAAATGTTATATTTTTATGTATGCATATTTTGAAAATGTATTGTTTTGTAAAGTGGAAAATGTAATAAATTAAGCTTTCCTTGCACTTGTTACAGTGAAGTATATAGAAATTTATTTTAAATAAAGGAAAACGTATCATATTTTGGTTTTCATACAGTTATACTCCATTTTTTTCATGGTATAGAGGATTAAACCCAGACACTAAACTACTTCTTCAGCCCTTCTTATTTGATATTTTGAGCCAGGGTCTTATTGAGTCCCTGAATCGCACAGGCTGGTAACCACTTAGCAGACCCCCTGCCCCAGACTTTCAGAGGGCTGAGGTTACAAACTAGCCCCACCACTGTGAGCCAATTAGGGACCATTATTTCTAAATTGTGTTTATATTTGTGTATAGAAGAAAGAGTGGGTGATGAAAACTGAAAAGGGCTCAAAAGCATGGGGATTTTGCTTCCTTTCTACCAGGGAAAATAATAATTCTGGAATTTCAGAGCTGGAAGAGACAGCTATTTGACTTGTTTGTCTAGATGACAGGACAATACATTTTAAAAGAAACTTACTATATTTTATATATTTTTTTACAACTTTATTGAAAGACTATGGGTTGACCTGCTTTGAAGTCTAAAAATAGCTTTGATCACTTGGAATAAAACCACAAATGCACGTGATCTACAAGCTTTTTCTTTTTCTTTTTCTTTTTCTTTTTCTTTTCTTTCTTTCTTTCTTTTTTTTTTTTTTCTCGGGACTGAGGAGTGAACTCACAACCTTGCACTTGCCAGGCAGGCGCTTGTGCCATGGAGCTATCTCTCCAGTCCCTCTACAAGCTTTTTCAAGACACAGAACAACCTCTCTGGTCAACACTTTTGGTGTCTGCCACCTCCGTCCGCATTTCTTTCTATCGTCTTGCTTCTTGATGGTTCCTTGAATTTGATAAACACATGGCTCACCTGGGGATCTAGCCCTATTTGCTGTACCTAGGATGTCCTACTTCCAAATATCTGTGATACACAGGTGTCTGGTAGAATGTCACCTTCTGTAAAGTGGTACCCTGTGTTGTTCACTACACACAAACTATTTTGTTTTTCTTCATTGCACTTAGTATTCATTGACTTTATGCTATATCCTGTATTTGATAATATAGTGCTGTGATAACTAAATCCTTGACATCTGGATTTAGGCTCATTTTGTTTACACCTAAACATGTACTTTCAAAACATTAAAGGCAATATATTGTTTTGCACAGGGAAGGACTCTATGAAAGTCATTACCTCCCAAATGTCTACAGTAAACCTTAAGGGATAGTCATAAACCTAGTCTAGAACAGTTTAGCCTAATGTATCGTGGTTTTCCAGAATGGCATTATGAGAGGAAAGGGTGTTTGCTTTTTATCTGTAACTATATATAATTGATTTTTAGGTCTTCCCTTGAGAAAGGCATAATACTATTGATTTAACTTTTGATAAAGGTTTTTTTCTCTCCCATTTTCAGAACAGTTGTGTCCATAGGTGTCCTAACTATCTTGCATTAAGTTGATCATGAGTGATTAGGGAAGCATTTTTGATTAGCAGTCAAACTCTCAGTTGGCTTCATCATTAGTCATCTCCATCTATAAAGGAAGCCACACTACTCATTTTGTGTTAATACCGATTGTGAAACTTACGCACAATTAAAACTTCAATTTCAATAATTTCTTGAAAAATATGTTTAGTTAGAAATTTTTTTCCTGTGAAGAACTTTGGTTTGTTGTTAATGCCTCTAGCTGATTAAATTATAAGTAAATCACCTTTATAATTAAAACAGGTAAATTTTTAGACTTTGAAAATTAGTAAAGAAATCTATATTAAACTTTGCTTCTAGGTGTAGTAGCATTAGTAGTATAGTTTTAATAGCATAGAGTCATTGTAAGGTAAGAAAATGATAAACCTCTGCAATTTGAGAAGAAAGCAACCTAGGTAGATAAGGATGTACTTGGCAAACCAGCCTTATAAGGTAATAATATGAAATATTGTAGGGAAGAAGGTATTAACCGAATGTGGGTATAAGCATTGAATGTTAATAAAAATGGAAGAATCAAGAAAGTTAACTAGCTGAATCCTGTGGAATGGAAAATATTTTTGTAAATGCAATGTAAACAAGGGTTCTCTGATAGGAAAAATATCCAAAACGAAGGTAAGAATCCTCAGTATTCTAAGTAAACTATACAGGTTGTAAGAAAACTATACAACTAGAATGGAAGCTTGTTTAAGGACCAGACAATATCATTTAAATCCAAGGTTATTACTGAGGGAAACTATAGGTTATAAAGGTTATAATGCGTAAGTACTCATGTGAAGTTGGTATTTAATGAAGACAGTCGCAAAACTGCCTTCTTAAGATATTTACCCAATTAATCAGGACACCCCAGACAGTACTCTTTCTCCTCTAATTAGCAAATGTTTAGAGATAGTACACAAGTGAATAATTTCAAGATGAGTTATATAGGTGGTCTGCTGTGTCTTTGGTACTTTTAACGTACTTTTTGATATACCTTAAAACTCATGCAGGGATGGGTGAGATAGCTCAGTGGGCTAAAACACCTGTTTAGGCAAACACACGGATAATGATTTGATCCCCAGGAAAACATGCCCACCAGCCCTACCCCCAGGGAGGGCTGATCCAGCCAGACTCCAGGTATTGTGGTGCAGGCCTGTATTCCCAGCTCTGAGGAGGCTGAAGACAGGAGAATCACTATGAGTCTGAGCTGCATAGTGAGATGCTATAACAATCAAATACATTAAATAACAACAAACAAGCAAAATATTGTCACAAGGGAGAGAAAAAAGAAACAAGTCTCCATGTTTAGTAATTTAATGTTATTATGAACATGACCCAGGTTTTCACACACACACACACACACACACACATCACTGAAGTAGGTCTACTTCATAATTCCATCTCTGTATGAAGAAACTTCCAGGTGCCACTGAACTGTGTGCATTAAATTTCAAATATAATCAAATTGGGTTTAGAAATACTAATGGCAATTTCATAGAAGAACACTTGCTTCAGCAACTTAGGAAATTACACTTGATTTTCTTTTGAGTGTTACTCAATTGTGCTTGAAATTGTTCATTCGAACTCTTCTAAACAAGAAGCAGGTGGTTAAATGTGGGTGCTGTTTAACATTTACACAAAACATTCCAAGCATAATGTGCTTTTGCCTTTGAATGTCAATTGGTTCCCCTCTAATATCCTATCCTTCCCTGGTCATTTGATTTGACCTTGCTACAGCCCTGAAAGGAGAATTGGCTCAAATGCAGTTACCTGCTATGGAGCATTGGACTATTTTTATAGTCTTCCAGCTAACGTTTTTAATGTGGCAAGTGCTGGTTACTGAAGCAATTTAAGAAAAAGGAATTGCTGAGTGTGCCTTTTATTTTTAAATGGAAAAATACAAGGTGACATGATTGTATAAGATACAAGTGAACCGGAAGAGGGGGATGCACAGCCTAGGTTTTCTGTGGAGCATGAAAGCAAGGCTGTGCAAACCACATTTCAACTCCATCCTGCAATCTAGACCTGTGCTTTTTAAAATATGCAGACCAGTTCCCAAGGTGTACCTTTCTTTGTCAACTTTTTCCTTTACTAGAAACACGTGGGTAATAGGACGTCTGTCATTATGTGGTGCTCATATTTTAATTTTTATTAATTTAATTTAAAGAGAAAAAATAATACAGAATTCTAAATCAAAATAATAGGAAATTAACAGTGGTTAAAACATTGTGCATTATTCAAACTAGTTGCTTAGAATGCAGGATACAGGCATACAAGATGGATCAAATGATACAAACGCAAACTGTTTGGTTCTTTGCCAAAAATTACTAGTGCAACTATCTTATCTACCTTGTGTGTGTAGGTGTGTGTCTTTTACGTTTTCCATTCTCTCTTTCCTCTTTTTCCCCCTCTCAGTTCTTCCATTTTGAGCAGTTTCTTTCCCTTTCATAATGTGTATTATACCTTTTGAATTTTACTCTTTCAGTTTCCTACACCATATGATGTTTACACATGTGAATCTCATTTATTTCACTTATGAATATGGTCTCTAATTACATCCATTTACCTATAAAGGCCTTATCCTATATAGCTTGGTAGTGTTCCATTGTCTAAAAATACAATAGCTTCTTCATTCATTCCTTAGTTGATGAGCATTTAAGTTGTTCCAGATTTATTGGTTACAAATTGTGCTGCTATAAACATGGGTGCACACATAATGCTGGGACCTGATGGTTTTAATTCTTCTGGGGGAAAAAAAAAAAAAAAAAAGAAAAAAACCAGAAGCAGAGTAGCTGGGTTGAATGGGATCTCTAATCTTACTTTTTTTTTTTTGAGAATCTCTACACTGATTTCTGTAGTGATTGTACCAGTCTACATTCCCATCAAGAGTGGAAAAGTGTTCCTTTTTTCCCCACAGTCCTTCCAGAATTTGTTATTGGTTGGCATCTTGATGATATCCATGCTTTCTGGCATAAGATGGAATCTCATATTGTTTTAATTTGCATCTCTTGAGTGACCAGTGGTGTTCAATGTTTTTCCATATTTTATTTGCTATTTGTATCTCTTCATTTGTCAAGTGTATATTCATCTCAGATGCCCATTTTTGGAATGGGGCTTTGAATTTGGGGGTGGTCTAATTTTTTTTCATATTTTTATATGTCCTAGATAAAATTCTTTTATATGAGGGACATGGCTAAAATTTTTCCCCATCCATAGGTTTTCTTTTCACTCTGTCATTGATTTCTTCTGGTGTGCAAAAACTTTTTAATAAGACGAGATCACAGTTGTTAAATCTTTGAAGTACTTCCCATGAAATTTGATTTCTGTTCATGAATTCTCTGCCTACCCCTATGTCTACAAGATTTCTATGTACTTTCTCTTCCAGTAGATTTAGTGTTTCTATTTTAACATTTAGGTCCTTAAACTTATTAAATGCCAAAATGTACAATCAAATTAGAAGACAACATCCAGAAAGACATATTCTGATTTGTTTCCTTTTTGAAGAAAGCTTCTGTAAGGGTAGGGTAATTTTCTTCCCCTATCATTCGTCTAAATATTCCTTCATGTCACATAGAACACATGTAGGAATGGAACGAATTTACAGGCATAAGCTTTAATTGAGAAGGAAGAAAAATAGAGAGGGGTTATCAACTTGAGCAGATGAAGGGGACCCAGGTGTGACAAGATCAGACTTGATGTTAACAAAAGTTTGAGATTAGCTTATGCAGTACTACAGGTAGGCTAGGGGATAATAACCATTCCGTATATCATGACTAAGACATTTTTATATACTTTCCCCATACATTTTAGTTTTCTTCCCAGTGTAAGTTATGGATCAGTGGCTGTTTTCATTATTGTAGACATCATCATTCCTCTCTACTTTTGCAGTGTACCCAAAGGGAAAGTCCATCTCATGTGTTGTGGGCAGTGGAAGATGAGGGGAAAGAGACGGCTCCACAGCTGGCAGGTAGCAGATCATAGATTAAGAATCTGTGTCTTCTAGGTTCTGCTTGGCCTTGATCTTGAACAGGATACCACGACGTAGTTCAGGCTGGCCTGAAACTCACTGTGTATCCTAGGCTGGCTCCAAACTCAGTGTTACTTTTCAAACTGTTATGCTACTCTTCTCTTAGCCTCCTGAAATATGGGATTACAGGTGCATGCTGCCATTGCTGGTGGGGAATTGGTCTTGTGTACCTGTCGTATTTCACATTCACTGAAAGAGAGCAGGTATTCTCTCTCATTCTCTGAAGCTATCTCCTCTGAGTTCATAATTGCTGTGTGGAAGCCCAATGTGAGGAACATTTGCCCTTTCCTTCCTTGATCAACCCAGGATCTTCATAATAAATGTTCTTTTCCAGAATTATTTCCCTTTCATTCTGAGATATCATCTTCTGATTTTCTTCCTACTACCTTTTTTCTGTTCCACTATACTTCTGTCCAAACTTTCCTTTGTCTGTGTCCCTAAATGCTAATATTGCCCCAGGCTTCTGTGTTTAGCACTCTTCTTCCTACACACTACTCCCTGGTTATCTCATCTACTCTTTTGTCTTTATAAGATTGATGACTTCCAAACTACATATTGTTCCAGACTTACTATGAATCATAGGAAACCTACAAAAAGTCCAGGCAGATTTGTGATTTGTGATTATGGAAAGAAAGATTCTGAAAAATAGTAAGAGTCCATGAAAAATCAGTCAAATAGCTGCTAGACAATGCAATGAAAAATAACACATGATTGATTAGACTCAAAGAAAAAGCTGGAGATAGCACAGCTGACATTAAAAAAAAAACAAAAATAAACAACAACAACAAAAAACTATCCACAAAATTAATAGCAGAAGGGGCGAGGATTTAGCTCAGCAGTACAACACCTACCTGGCAAGAGTGAGGACCTGAGTTCAATTCCCAGTCCCGGATCCAAAAAGAAAAAAAAGAAAGTAGTAGCAGAAAATTTTCCAAGCATGGAAAAATAACCTTGCATACAGAAAGGTGAGTCTTATGGAATTCCAATTATCCATCATCAAAAGAAAAATCTACACCAAGACATATAATGGTCAAGATTTCAGAAAGTTCACACAAGCAGAATATTAAAAACTAGAGAAAAACAAATCATCTATAAATAAAAGCCCATTAGAATTACACCAGACTTCTCAACACAAATTGCCAAGTGAAGGAGATTTGGAGCAAAATATCTCAAGCCCTAAATGAAAGCAACGTCCAACCTAGATCGATGTACTCCTTGAAGCTGTCTTTCAAAACTGATGAAGAAAATGAGATACTTCAGCATGAGGAAATTCATGACCAGCAAACCAGCCCTCTAAGATGTTCTGAAGGATCTTCTAGAAACAGATAACGAAGACTATAATTTCATGAACCCTGCCTCAGTTACTTTTCACTCACTGCTGGGAGAAAATACTAGCACCCAAAATAAAGGAAGGAAAGGTTTATTTAGCTCGTAGTTAGTGGAGGTTTTAGTTCATACTCTGCTGGATCCAAGGCAAATAGCAGCAGTTCGTTGGTGGCGGAAAACAACAAGGAGCAGAGGAGGAGCAGCAGCTGCAGCACCCATCAAGATTCTCTCTCTTCCTTTTATGCCGACTGCGAAGGCCAGCCAGTAGCACGGCTGTGAAGTGGCTGTGAAGTGGCTGCGAAGTGATCCGGGTAAGATCAAGCAAATAGGGCGCAGAAGCCTTCCTCAGCTCCTTAGTCTAACTTTTTGTGCTGAGTCACTCTGGAGGGTGGTCCGTGGAATGGGCAAACTGATCCACAAAACTTCTCATATCTCAGGTTGTCATAATGTATCAGCCACCAAAAACAACCACAGAATGAATAATCCACCAGGCAGGGCAAACCGTTAAACAAAGGGAAAAGAAAGGGAACAAATAAAAAAATATGCCAAGGCTAAATCCATAGATATCAGTTATAGCCATCAAATTAGTGGTCTCAATTCAACAATCAAAAGATATGAATTGTCAGAAAGGATCAAGAAACAAGATCTAAGGATATGCCACATAAAAGAAACACATTTAATGAAAAAATTCATAGACTGAAAATGAAAGGTGGAAAACAATACTCCACATGACCAGAACCTGGAGAAAAAGCAGGGGTAGCTATTCTATTTGCAGACAAAGTGTGTTTCAAGACAATGCTGATCAGAGACAAAGAGAGTCACACATAGTTGTTAAGGGAACAACCCAAGAGGATGAATTAACAATCATAATATCCACCACATATGCACCAAGTGCTGGAGAACTCAACTATAAAACAAATACTAATGGATATGAAAAATCAGACAAACACTAATAAATTATTATAATGAGGGACATCAATAACTTTCACAAATAAATCAACTAGACAAAAATTCAAGAAAGAAATGTCAGAACTAAACCAAAACTTTGTTAAGCTTGAATTCTTTTCTTGGAACATTAGGAATAAGTTAAAAACACTTCTTCCTAAAACTTGAGTTTAACATTATATTAGAGAGCTAAAGCATGAAATAAGGCAAGAGAAAGTAATAAAATAAATACAGATTTGAAGGGAAGAAGACATGATTAGGTGAAATTATTATGTATACTAAGTATTCTAACAGATCTACCATAGCTACTAACATTAATTTAGCAAGGTCACAAAATATACAATTATGTGAAAAAATGAACAATATGAATGCAATTATACAGTATGTGCCTTTTCTCATAGGTGTATGCCTTGAAACTATTATCTTGCAGTTGGTGATTACTTTTTAGTTAATAGTGCTTTCTGAATAGCCAGATCTTTAAAATTGATGAAATTTTAAATTAATTTACAATTTTGGTGTATGTGATTTGCTTGTCTTCTAGGGTTGACTATTCCAAAAATAAAGAAAAATTCTGCCCTACATATCTACCTAGTTTTATAGTTTGTGCTTTAAACTTTCAAGAAAAATGTTTCATAAAATTTGACTCCTGTGGGCCCATAATCTCCTGGAACAGAAAACTTGGGACGCCACTGAGTTATAAGATGTTACAGCACAGGTTCTCTTATGACCACAGTCCTCACTGACCTTGAAGGGCTAGGGCTGAAATACTGGCTGTCCTTGTAGCCTTTCTTTCTTTTTTTTTTTTTTTTCTAATTCTTGGTCTGTAAACTTATGTTCTTAATGCTCCAGGAGAGAAGTGTAGTGATATTATTACTATATAACATAGGTACTTGAGCTTAACATCACTATCTTTCTGAATATCAAATGTCTTAGACTTAACTTGGAATTGGTATTTTCTATCAATCATTGATCTTCTAATAAATCCCTATAGAATGTGATAAAACAAGTTACACATTTTTACACAGAAATTTAGAAATCTAAACAAATACAAAATTGTAGCCTGTTAATCCTATGGCATTTTTTCCTGGTCTCTTACTCTCATTTAATACCCTTTCTTGTTTTCTTATAAAACAGAGAGATTGATGATCTATAGTGTGCCTAAAGAGAGTCACCTAGAAGAAACATTCTCTCAGGCTTTCACAGAGAGCAAACTGGTCAAGCAATGGCTGAGACTCATCCAGATGGCTGACACTGACAACAGTTCTATAAAGCACGGTATATGGTTTCAAGGTAAATCCTGAGGGGATTTGACTGACCTTGGAGACACAAAAATTATATGATTTGTTATACAGGTCTTGTTTTAACTTGGCCTTAACAGAAAAGTTAAACCACGAGGCATAAAAAGTTAAATTAGACTAGTATGCTGAGCTATAAAAGGCTTACACCAACAGCTTTTGACATTTGCCAGTTCTGCCAATAACCCACTATGATTATGGAATATTGGACTATGTATATAACTACTTTCATTTAGTTCAATCAGAAGAAATTTTTGTACCAATATGATTAGAAAAATTATCATGTCTGCATCCTGTAATCTGAATAGCTACTACAAGGACAATATGCATTGTATTAATTATTGGGGATGTACCACTAATGTGTTTTGAAACTATCTCACTGTTATTTGTTATTAAAAGTAAAAAAAAAAAATTGATTATGTGTGAAGTAAGGCTCGCATCTATAAGAGATGTCCAGCTACTCTACTGTCTTCTGTTGAAAAGATTCTTTCATTTTAAAATATGTTGATGTAACAGTCAAAGTTTGAATTGTTCTGAGTTAGGTACATCTCTTATGTCTGTACTGCTGTCCAGTGAACTTTAAGTAGAATACTTAGTCTTTACAGTAAGTCACAAAACAACATAAATTCTTCAACTTACTGCTGTTTTGAAATTGTCCCGTGGTATCCTAGTTTCATTAATTTCTATAGACTCTTAAAACCAGAAATTTTCTATAAAAGAAAAGAAAAACCCATGTAATTTTAATGGAGATTGAATCGATGGTCTATGTCAGTTTTGAGGAAGTGGTTTTCCTTAAACAAAACAATTTTCAGGCCTTTCAATACTAGAGCATTCTACATTTCTGCATTTGTTTATGTTTCTTTTAACATCTTTGACAAATGTTTTGGGGCTACCCTCCCCACTTTAAAAAAATGTACTTGGTACAGGGTCTCACTCTGCAGCTTGGACTTGTAGTGTTCCTCCACACTGAATCTTGGTGGTCGACTCGCGTGCCTGAGGGTGGGGCCAGTGTAGCATGTGGTGTCGGATTGAACCTGAGCAGATGCTTAGTCAGCTAAGCTTTCTCGTCAGCTCATCTTTCTCTATTGCATTTATTTTGCTTCATTTATCCACAAAGATTGTATGCTTTTAGGGTCATATTATAAAAGATAATTCTATTTCTTAGTTTCTCTATTGTGCTAAATTTGGAAACACAATTACTCCTAGCAGATCAGTTCCTATGTGGCCAGCATCCTCTCAGCTTCTTTAGTTTAAAAATAACTTCATTGATGAAAGGTATTTTCACTGAGCATAGAATTCTTAGTTAGCAGCGTTTTCTTATTTTTGTAATAATTTGTCAGCACTCATAATTTTCACTGTTCTTGACAAGAGCAGTGGTAATTATGTTTCTGTTTATACTGTGACCTTTTTCTGTTTTAAGATTTTTCTTTTTTCAGCAACAAAATTATGATGTGTTTAGGTGTTTTTTGTTTTTTGTTTTTAATGGCCAGCTCAGCCTGCCCTGGGGATGGGGCTGTAGCTGGCACAGCATGTGGTGCCAGGAATTGAACTGTGGTCCTTGCAGTTACCTAAGCTTTCCTAAGCAGATACTTTAGACCACTGAACCATCTTGCCGCCCCTGAGTTTAGGTCTTGTCTACTTTTCTTTAACTTTTGTTTCATTATACTTCTTACAGTAGTATGTTTATAGTTTTCATCAAATTCTGGTACATTTCTGAAGCTATGTTTTCAATTTCTTCTATCTTACACTTAAATTCTCTCTTTCAGATTGCTTCCAATACATTTATAATAGACAGCTTGATAATGTTCAATAGGTAGCTGGGGGTCTATTCATTTTTCTGTAGCTACTTTTTTCTCTGTGTTTCACTGTGATTCAATTCTATTACTTATATTACTTATTTCTTCTAGTTCTCTATTGCTTTCTCTTTCAATCTTTTTTTTTTTTTTTTTGTAGTAGTAGTGGTAGTGGTAATAGTAACAGTAGTAGTAGCGGTAGTAGTAGTAGTAGTAGTAGTAGTAGGAGGAGGAGGAGGAGGAGGAGGAGGAGGAGGAGTAGTGATTGAGCTCAGGACCTTGTGCATGCCAGGCAAATGCTTTGTCTACTGAGCTACCTCCCTGGTTCGCTCTTTCATTTTTAACATGACATGTCCTAGTGAAAATTTCATTGCACGTACTATACTTTTCAGGTCTGGAAATATCATTTACTTGTCTCCTCATTAGTTTATATATTCATTATAGTTCTTGAGTACATACATAAAAGCTATTTCCAGTTGTCTTTCTTTGGGTCTTTCCTTTCTCACTGCTCTTTCTTGTGCTTACGTATCATGAGCTTCTTCTTTGCATGTGTAGTAATTTCTTATTAGATGATGCATATTATGAGTAATTATCGAGTGTTGGAATTTTAGTGCAATGATGGTGGAGATTTGAATTTTGATTTGGAAGGCACTCAGCAGCTTACAGAATACTTCATTCCTTTCAAGGCTTGTATTTTAAGTTTTGTTAGAAACAGTCTAGAGTAACTTTAATTATAAGGCTAGATTAATCCTAGTACACAACTGTGATGCTCCAAATGTCACAAATTTCAGTAAGCTTTCTATAATCTCCCTAGTCTGTACTTATACATCTCTCAGCTCAACATGAACTACAGGAATTATTCCATTAATAGTTTCTCAATAATTTTTCTTTGCCCTGTCTCAGGAAAACTTACCCAAGTTTGTATCTCGTATCATTTACGATAAACCCAGTGTGGACTTTTAAAGTTTTTCACTGTGAAGCACCTTTCTGTACTTTAAATATCAGCTATCTTCTCAATATCTTCCCAACTTGGCAAGACTGCTATGCTCAGCTTGGTTCTCCCTTGCTCTTCATAATCCTCCAAGAAGCACTTTAGAAAAGGAAAGATTCTGGGCATGATGAGGCTTGTGTCATGTGCTTCCCTTATTTTAGGGATTATAATCCTGTGCTGCCACCTGTTGTTAAATGCCCAAAGAATTTTTTAATTTAATGTATAAATATACATATATTTATATATTTCATTTGTATATTTTACACATATGTTGCATATGTATATGTTTAATTCATATATATATATATCCCGGTATTTAGCTGTTTATGGCAGGAAGAAATTATAGTGCCAGATAATCTGTCATGAGTGGAAGCAGAAGTATCTATTTTTATTTCAGAAGTTCTTAATACTATATTTATTTTTCCAATTATTTATTTTGATGCTTATCTATTCTATAAAATGGATGTTTTGAGGTTGAATCATGACACTGAACTTATATTTACAATTATAAGTATCTAGAACAAAAAACTGAACATGTCTAATTCATTAAAACATGTTTACTTTATTGAGCAAGGCAAGCACCTCCAAAATTACTCCCGCACTTTTTCCCTTTTGTAGGCAAGGTTGGAACATAGTATCTTGATTGTGCCTATGTTACATAGATCTTAGTATTAGTTCTCTATAAAATTTGCCATTTATCTAGAACAAAACCATTGGTTATTATTCTAAATGAATGTCGGTAATAATATATACCTTTGACACTTCTGTGTTGTTTCTGACACAATTTTTTCTTCCATGGAAGGTTGGGGGTTGGAGTGGCAGGTGCCTGACATGCCCCCAAGTGTGACTCTGGTGCTTCCCTTTTTAACACCCGCTTTTCCCTCCTTTCCTTTCTGAATTTGTGCATTTTCTTCATCTTTGATGCTCAAAAAGCGACTTAGTGGGAGAAAGAGTTTGATCGTCAAGATCAGTTTAGAAAGGGAAGGAGTGGCGTTCTGTCACTCTCTCCTTCCATGGATTAGCCGCCTCTGAATCATAGCTTATGTGAAATCAAGCAAAGTCTTTTGAGTCTAGTTTCATGAAGCCAGTGCTTTTTACTGAAATTTGAAGAAGACCAGTTTTAGGAACAGGTTGACACAGTCCCAGTGACTTTCAGTCCTGTCACCCTGCATTTCTTTCATAACCACTCAGATGAAATAAGAATTCTGGAATACTGCAAGTTGTTTAAACTTTCAATTGAAACAGTTATTTAAAGGTAGAATGGAGCAAGAAGATAGTATGTGTTTGCTTGGGTATGTGCAATATGTATCTATTGGATTATAAAAAAATTAAATTTGAACCTTTTTACCATCATATTTTTCTTTTTACTAATTTCACTAAGGGAAAACACTTGTAAACTTGACCTTCAATATTACAGGAAGAAGTCCTTTTCCTAAAATATGTATGTAGAAATACTATTCTCTGTGATAAAGCAGTAACTATTTTCTCTGTTCATATTTTAAGATACCTATGGGTTCTCCCACATTAAAAATAACACACACACACACACACACACACACATTTGATGAATCTTAGCTTTCAATATGGCAGTCTTTAAAGATCCTCCATAAACATCATGTCAAAGGAACACGTTGAGTGATGAGAAAGAAGATGCATGTTTTTCTTTAGGGTGGGAAATAACATGTGCGAAGTATCTATTTTATTTTTTTTAATTTCAAAGAATGGTCTACAGGATATTCAGGGTCTCACCACTAGATCAGAGGCATAGCGATCTACCTGTTTACAGCCTCCCAAGAGCTGGGATTATTGGCCTGCACCACCATGCCCAGTCTCAATTGCTGTCTCAGCATGCCCTGGGAGCCAGGCCAGCATGGCAAACCCAGGGATCAAACTTCCAACCCCTGTGCCTGCTTGCAAGCACTTTAATCTGCTGAGCTATTTGGCTGGCCTTCTCAACAGTATTTTTCAATGTTTACTTTTTCATTTAACTATTTTAAGGTGGAGTACATTTTCCAAAAATGGCAGTAACAATAGTTTGATGTTATGTGGTCTTCTAGTATCTTGCATTCATCACTGTGGAATCTACTTCTCATCCTGTGTGACTGTCTCAATGAAGAGAATGCAGCGAAAGTGACGAATATGACTTCTGTTGCAAGAACATGACAGCAATACAACTTTCTGGCTTGCTGTTTCCTTCAAATGCTTGCCCTCAGAACTCTGCCTCCATGCTGTGAGCGAGTCCAGGGCACCCAGAAATACTGTACGTATCAACAACTTCATCCAGTGTCTAGTAACCACCATTAGACGGAAGTCTGAAAAAGGCCTCAGAAGACTAAAGAAGGCCCCAGCCAATAAGATATCTGTATTTTTGAATTTAGCTGATGTCACAAACATCATGGTGCAGATCCAAACGTGAATCCAGCCCTCAGTTTCTGAATCTTCCATGCTAAGGTTGAGTTGAACTGACATGAGAAATTTTCCACCAAACCTTTATCAAACTGCAGATTTCAAAGCAAAATCATGTCATTTTTTATAGCCATTAAGTTCCAGGGCATTGTGTAGGCTCTAGTAGATAGCTGGAACAAGTTTGGTTCTAGGATGTGAAACATAGCCAAAAGCAAAGCTGACGTAAGTGTCAGGTGGCTTAGAAACAGATACAGGTGGATACAGAGAGTGGCTTCCGGGCAGAGTTAGTGAAAGCCTGAAGGAATTCAGGGAAACTTCTAGAGGAATTAGGCCTCAAAAAGACTGCTGGTGAGGGCTTGAAAGAAAGAGGAAAATGTTATTGGAAGCTGGAGAAAGGGGATTCTTGTTACATACTGATAGAAAGTTTAGCAACAATGTCTCCTGAAATGAGGTAGAAAACAGGAAATATACCTATTTTTTGGCTAAGGAGTTTTGCAGAAAGAGTTGAAAGTGCTGTGCCTTCTGTTTGCTTCTAACTGCCTGTAGTAACATGCAAGGAAGAAGGATGAGCTAAAGAAAGAACTGTTAAATATAAAGTCTACAGGACTTGCTGGGTTGGAAAAGAAAACTGTTTCTCATTCCCAGTCTCTCCAGATGGCAAATGATGCTAAATTAAGACATGGATTCTGAGCAGAGATCAAATCCATGATGCTGTCAAGAAAATGATATAAAAACCATTTGTTAAGACCCCCAGAAGTCTCGATAGAGTGCCTTATAGATTATTTTGCACAGGCAAAAGTGCAAAATGGTGTGCCTCACTCATTCTCTCTGTTGAACAGTGAAGCTTCTGAGAATCTTAGGAGTGGTATTCTTAAGGAAACCTAAGTTTTAAAAAGGCTCCTCTCAGTGAGATTTGGGAATGTGGTTTTTGTTTAATGAAATGGGTTATAAATTGATTCATAAGAAACCCACAAAATGTTTAAAGGAATTTTATCACCTTGTGCTGAAAAGGATAAAGATAGTACACAATTAAAAGAAATCTCTTAATCCCTAAACATCTACAGAAAAGAAGCAGGCCAAGAAAATGACTCAATTGGAAAGATGACCTACATTTTATGAAATAGAAAAAAATATGCGAGTGAGTTGGAGAACCCAAATGTGAAGCAAAGAGCCTTGGAGAATTCCTAGTTGGTTGGTCTGAGTCAAAAGCAAGGAACTGGTAACATGTTATTGGCTATTTTTCATAATTTCATGTTTTGTTTCTTTTCCTCTTTTGAATGAGCTTTTAATATCTTTTCTCCATCAGTGACATCCCGTATGTCAGGTGTATATGGAGCACAGATATCATCTGTTTAGTTTGTAGACACAATCTTTGGTTTGAAAAAATTAGACACTGAGATGGTAAACCCAAGAGACTAGGTACAAGGAACTTTATTTTATTTAAATGCTGGGGTTCTAGACCTCAAGTTAAATCCCAATGAGCTTGGGATTTCAGAAAAAGAATGTATTTTGCATGTAGAAGAGACATGAATAGTTGTGGCATAAATACAGATTATGGCAGAATTTAATTTCCTGTCCAGTACTGTCAAATGCTCTTGTAGAAACTTGTTAGTGAAATCTATGTTTATCACCTAAAGCTAGGTTGAGTATTTGTGGCTGCCTCAAAAGCAGAGTCCCACAGAACTGATACTTTGAGATACTGGAGGCAGAATTCCAGAAAGAACCAGGGATTCCACTGGGCAGCTTTTTATCTTGAAATGCTTACTTTTGGAATATAGGTATCATATTGTGTGGAAGCTCAAGCTATTGGTGGAGGCCACATATGGATGTTATGACTGATGTCAACATCTAAGATCTCAGGTAGGATTCAGAACCAATTGTCATGCTTGTTAGTAATGGAGCTTTCCTATGATTTTTGCCCCTATTCCATAAGCTGCTCCAAATTCTGAACTAGCCTGGGGATCTTCGCTTACTTTCTTCTCTGTTCTCTCCTCCTGATCAAATTAGAGCATCATGAAAATAATAAATTTCATTTCTTAAGCCACTAAACTATGAAGTGATTTCACATGCATCAATTGATAACCCATCAAGAAAATGAAGATAAAACAATTATCTCCCTTACTAATGAGGGATTACACTGATAGCTACATAGCACAGAAGTGGTAAAACTGAGTTGCCAACCCCAGAGTGTCTCAGTTCACAGTTTGAGTTCCTTGCAGTCATTGATCCACTCTGATAAAAAGGCATATGTTAGCTAGAAAAAGTTGAACTTGAAACTTCACTGGGCTCTAGTCTGAGGAGCTCGAGCATAATAGGACAAAGATGAGACATTTGTAGCTTGCCAGATATAGAGACCTTTCTTAAAAATAAGACATTTAGGTCAGCCAAATAGCTCAGTGGATTAAAGCACTTGCAAGCAGGCACAGGGGCCACAGATTCAGTCCGTAGGTCTGCCATGTTGTCCCTGTCTCTGGGCACGCTGAATGGCAATTGAGACTGGACATGGTGGTGCGTGCCTGTAATCCCAGCTCTTGGGAGGCTGCAAAAAGGGAGATCACAAGGAGTCTGAGCTAGCAGTGAGACCCTGAACATCCTGTAGATCCTTCCCTACAGTACAAAAATAAATAAATTAATAAAAAATAAAAATAAGATGTTTTGTGGCTAAAAACTTTTATAGTCAAATTCTGGCCTTATGTTTATGAGCTTTTATGAAACCTTGAGCCATTTTTTAATTTCTCTGAGTGCAGATTTCCTCATTTGGAAAATAAGGACGTATCTGTCTAGCAAGATTTTTGTTAGGGTTATACTTTTTGCATGAAAATAGAGAAAACTAGTATTGCCAACCTGAACTTTTTCATGCAGTCACCTGAAAGTCATTCTGGAAGATGAATAGGACATCCACTACTTTCTGATTCGTGAACAAAACCCTGACTCTGCACTTAGCTCTCACTCCTCTCTCTTCTGAAATCTTGATGCCCCCTACCATTTCCCATCACCTTTCAGATGGACCTTCATGTACTCAGGATCTCTGAAATTAGGAGTCTGTGACTCTCCACTCCTCAAAAAAGTGTGCACACTTCAGTTCCCCCTCAATTTTTTTTTTTACCTTGAAATTGAGCTAACTTTGACTGTTTATTTGATAACAGGCAAGTGCCAATGTAACATAACCTCATGAGACCTTTGCACTTTAAAAGAACAACTCACTAGCTACTTTGAATCTCTGATAGAGTTAGTGGGAGAGATAATTTTGTTCCCAGAGTTCTTTGCCTACTCTCTCTCCTCCCACAATAAGAAAAAGAAAATCTCGAAAGTTACTTTGTAACCTCTCTGTACGCCTTTGGGAAAACATTATTACTCTGCAAAATCCAATAGAATTTGTTGCCTTTAAAAGGAACTGAGGTTGATAGAAAAACACAAATTAAACTCATTTTAAAAATCATGAAATTTTTTTCTATCTTTCTTCCTTGAATGTTGTGTGTCTGTGGGGTAGCAGAGTCACCATTTATTGACCACATTGACGTGACAGATGCCTGGTGTAACTCATGTAATGCTGTCATCTCTATGTATGTGCCTCCTGGATTAGCCAAGTTTTATCTTTGTGAAGGTATATTTACTATTGAATGATTACTTCTGTTCAAGAGGAGAGAGAAAAAGATGAATATCTTGTTCTTTTGACTATGGCACAGTGACTTTTCACTCTAGTTCAACAATAACCCACAAAAGCATTTCTCTATACTGTTCTGGGGAAAGCCATTGAGTAGAAACTGCAAAGCACAAAGTATATAAATAGAAGGTCTTCTTGGCAAGTTGATCCACTCTGTGAGAAAGCATGGGGCAGTTTAACAGCTTAGCTCAGAATAAAAATAAGGGAGATGAAGAAAGGGAGTATATATATATATATATATATATATTAGTACTGTCCCACAAATATATGAAATAAAAATTTAAATGTATCATAATTTAACAGACTATAAACAACTTTGTGCTAAACAATACTGAGTACATCCCAACTACTTCTGGAGCTCTATTTCTAGTCAGTACAGTCCTTTAGTTTATTATGATCCTTCCGGATTTATTATATAGAACATTCATTTTGTTAAACACCCTGTCTTGTAGTGAATAAATGTGTCATTGTGACCTTCTATTTTCTTTCAGCCTATCTTTCTCTTTTTAACTGCCACCTTTGTTCTGGGATCATGTCATCACTAATGTCACTACATGGTACTCATACTTCTCCAGCCTCAAAGTTCCTATACTTGGCTCTGTCAGACTTTTTGGGGAGCTTTGGAAAATTATGGATGTCTAAGGCCCATCCAGAGATTCTGCATTACAATGTTTTGCATGTTGTCACCAAATCCAGTTGTGCCACTCAAAAAGTCCAATGGTTTGAGGAAACAAGAAAAATATTTGCAAATCTAGCCACCAGAGAAGGTGGGAAGCTGGCGCCCTGAAGGCCTTCTTGTGCAGAGGTCACAGGCCCAAGGCTAGATAGCGACTTGGGTAAGTGTCTTTGTGGTCTCAGACTGGGGAGGAGAGCCAGGTTGTCACAAGTCCTGCAGTGGTCAGCTTTTTGTCTGCATTGATCAGAAAGCTGCTGTTATGAGAAGGACAATCTAAGGGAAGGTTACTGATTAGTAAGTGCCATGACTCATATCTTTTTAGTTCCCCCTCCCCCCAAGGGGATAGTTAACTTGCAGATCAAAATGAAGAACAGAGAGGAGAGCTGAAAGCAATCTTTGCTGGATTATAATTTTAACCCATGAGGAGGCTTCTGTCACAGATACCATGAGTGATGAAGCTAGCAAGAGGCTGCTGGTGCTTGCACAGAGGGGTGCCCTCAAGATTGATAATTGAATCAATCAACCAAAGACAAGCAAAATGAGAAGGCTCACCCTTATGTACGGTTCTCTTGGCTACAAGAGCTGCCCCTTCTTTTCCGTCATCATTACCACTGCCCACCTCTGAAACTATCCTCTGCTTTGTTGTGCATCTTTTTCTCCCCCAGCTAGTTTTTGGATACCTCAAGAATGCTTTTGCCTGATTAATTTTTTGAAAACAGCATGCCACGCATGTCATTCTGATATTCAGTTGCTTAGAATGTATCTTTTTTCCCTTGAAACATAATTTTACATGTAAAACTTAGAGTTTCTGCATATTAGCCTGTACATACTTTCCCAACATCCTCTGGTTCTTATCTGACTGAACTCCACACCACGCATGACGTCAATTCAGAGAGCTACAGCGAAGGGCCATAGACCAAGTGGCTTGAACAACAGACTAGTTCTCATACTTCTAGAGCCCAAGATGCACAAGAGGAGGGTATTAGAAGACTGTCTGTGGGCATCCTTCTCTCTTTCCTGGTTAACAGACATCATCTGTCTTCTTCCCACAGGTTAATGTGGAGAGAGAAAAGGCTCATGTTCTGAACTTGGTAACACAGCTGTAGCCTCTGGGACTCCATCTAAATCTATTTCCCTCTCAGTGGACCTCTTCCCAGTATTATTGCGTTAGTGCTTAGAGCTTTAACATGTGAATACGAGGGGAAAACAAGCATTCCTTTCATAGCATCCTGTGGGTGGATCAGAGTATCTTCTCCCTGTGGTTCCTTTGAGGTTACATATTCTTTTAAAAAATATTTTGGATTATTACTCTTCCTTCAAATTTCTTGTATGTTAACATTTTATTACATTTTCTGTCTCTCACATATTTTTTACTTATTTCTAGTTCAATATGTACCTCTTAAATACAGGAATATTTTCTTTTTAATCTTTACTTAATTTTTTTTTTTTTAAAAAAGGCCTGAAGCTGTGCCCTTTCCTTGGCGGTGACCAGCCGCTGACTTTCTTCCTGCCCCAGCTTTCCAGGAGGTCACTAGGCAACATTTTGCCTTGATGGTTTTGCCTCGGCCTTTCTGGGGCTTCTCTTCCTTGTGGACCTTCACATGATGCCTCAGATGAGAGCTTTGGCTAAAGCACTTGCCACATTCACTGCACTGGTAGGGCTTCTCCCCAGTGTGGGTTCTCTGATGCTGAATAAGGTGGGAGCTCTGGCTGAAACACCGGCTGCACTCATCACATTAATAGGGCTTTTCTCCAGTATGGATTCTCTGGTGCTGAATGAGATTTGAAGTCTGTTTAAATCTCTCTCCACACTCATCACATTCATAGGGCTTTTCTCCAGTATGGATGTGAGGATGCTGAATGAGATTAGAGCTCTGGAAGAAACTTTTTCAACAGTCTGAACATTTACGGGATTTCTTTCCAGTATGGATCTTCTGGTGTCGTAAAAGAGTTGAACTCTGACTGAAACTCTTTTCACATTCAGCACATTTGTAGGGCCTCTCATCCAAGCTTCTTCTCAGCCTGCTCAAACCAGAGTCGAAGCGAATGGTCACTCCCCATTTCTGTCGTGGTGGGCCTGTCTTATGCTTGCTTTTGTTCTCATAAGCTTTCCCTTGACTTGAGCCCCAAGAAATATTCCTTTACGTTTTGCTAGCCTCATGGTAAAAAGCTGAATATTCGTCAGTCTACTGTTTTCTGAACTAAAGTCTCATTTCCTAGACCTGGCAAGGTCAGTATTTTCTCTCTCCAGTACCATCCTTGCCTGGCCTTGCACTCGCCAGAAGTGCAGAACGTTTGCTGCCCCATGGGGATATTTTCATAGACAATCATATTAAAATGATCAAGTAAGAAATTAACATTGATAGAAAATTATCATCTAATTCATAGAATTGTAAAGAAAAAACACCAAGTGAGAGAAAATATTGACAAATTTGTATCTGCAAAGACCTTGCATTAAGGATATAAAATTAACTCTGGTAACTGAATTATTTTAAAAAGTACCTACCCTTCTCTGCTTTGAACTAAAGACTTGGACTGTTCACAAATGATTGACAGGTGATCAACGTGCATGGAGATGCTGTCCAATGTTAGAAACTGCGTGAAACTCACTATATAGTTAGCAGAATGACTAAAATTACAAAGATAACACCCTAAAGTGTTAGCAAAAATGTAGAACAATTGGTGCTCTCATTCATAACTTGAAAAACATAAAATCATTTTACCACCTTGAAAACTTATTAGCCCATTTTGTGATTGTTTGATTCTACAGTGCTAAGGATGGGACCCATGTCCTCATGCATGTCAGGCAAGATTCCCCCCACCCCCACTGAATGACATCCAGTCCTACTCTTAGTGATTTTATTTTGACACAGGGTCTCACGAAGTTCCCTAAACAGGCCTCAGTCTTGCAACCTTTCTCTCTCAGCCTCCTGAAAGAGCTGAGATTATAGTCGAGCTGCTTGCCTGGCTGTTTTGCCAGTTATATTCTCCATAACCAATAAACTATACTTTTCTCTAGTTGTCTAAGCAAAATAACAAAATATTTATAATAATATTCCTGATATCTTTATGTATAAAAGTCAGTAACTGGAAACCACTAGAATGCCCGCAAAGAGGAAAGCAAGTGAGCTGTGAAGGGCTTGCACAGTGGGAGAACACAGTGAAAGGAGCCATGTTGCACTGCCAGGACAGCCATGCCGTGAACCTCCCAGACATGATGTTACGAGAAAAAAAAAGACACAATAGAATAAAAATGATGATTGAATTTATAGACATACAAAGTGGGCTGAAATAAATCATGGCAATGGAAACCAGAGCAGTGCGTGCCTTGGCAGAGATTGTACAGTACTAACTAGAACAGAGAAGAAGAAAACTTTTTTGATAATGGAAGTGTTTTACATTTCAGTTGAGAGGCAGGCTTTCTAGTTGCAGACATTTGTTAGTGTTGATTAGCTCATCTCCATTAGCATGTTGACTAAATAATAAATGTAAAGCAATCATTGGGGAAAGAGTGCAGTCAAAGCACATGAATAGTACAAGAACCTTGTGTCAGAACTTGCCAATTCTGCCATCACCAGACAAGAATTGCCTCGGTGGTAGAAGAGATTTTCACACTTCAGAAGGAAGCTGTATTGGCTGTTATAGGTCAGCAGTGAACTGTCAGCAGTTACAGACACAGAAAATTCTCAATAAACTTTGAGGATGAAACTACAGTAATACTCAGCACTCAGGTCTCTGACTGCTTATTACCTCCCAGCACTCTCCATTGGATCAATGAGAGGGCAGAAAAGTTCTATTGATATATCTCAGCTTTTCAGCACATAACTGGTGAGTGCAGAAAAGTAGAAGTTGAGAGAAAAAGCTCAGGAGATGTCTGGCATATATTGCTTGTTTGTGTGTTTCCTTTGTGCTACTAGGGACTGAACCTTGAACATACCAGGCCCCTGTTTGAGACTGAGCTACACACGAGGCCCTTATTTCATAGAGCTAAAAGGATGTTGTGTAAGTTTCATAATGGTGACTTGGGCAACAACCTGAGAGGGACCTAAATGAGTGGAGGATATATGTAACAAAGTATTGAAATAATGGAGTCAGTAATTCAACCTGTCTAGTAACAAAAATGAGGATGCACTGCAAGGTCACACACAGGAGTTGTGGTAGAATGAGTGGAACACAGCACCTGGAAGGCGAAAGGGCTACTGGAGTTGGAGTGTTAGAAGTGTTCTAAAGGAGATGATGGAGGACTTCCGGCTAATGGTACTCGAATGTCAAGGCTATGACCAAAGGAATCAGTGAAGAAGGTAGCACAGAATACAAAAAGATGAAGACGAAGTGGTCACAAAACTGAACAAGAGGCTAATGGAATTATTTATGCATGTATATTAAAGTTATCAATGATTATAGAAGGATCAAAAGAAAAACAGAATGATGAATGCTAAAAGCTATAAGAAAATGTAGATTTTGGATATCTGCAGGGAGGAGAGGTGGGCAGTATAATCTGCTAACTAGATTCATCGTTGATATATTTATCTTTCTCAGCCTCCACAATTGACCAGTCATTGAGTCCTAGTGAAATTTTTAAAAAATGATTTCTTCCTGTTTTGACATGTTAGCTTTCTAATTGGCCTCAGGAATCATGCTTTTTTTTTTTTTTTTTTTTTTTTTTTTTTTTTTTTTTTTTTTTTTTTTTTTTTTTTTTTTTTTTTTTTTTCAGTGAGTACATTTATCTCAGTAAATTTAGTAATGTTTTAAAGCATATTTATACTCTTAAAATCCAACTCTTAATTTTTTCTGTTGCTTTTTGCTGCTTTTGAAAGCAAGGCTAAGATACTTCAGGCTTTACGTTTGCCTATCTGGTCTTAGTGTAGTAGCATTTTCCCCTCGCATCTCTGTGCTTCACACAAACTAGCCTTCTGACTCAGGGTCCTTCTGCTATTCCTTGCTTGAAATATACCTTCTTCTATCTGCTGTGTTTTTCCAAGTTAATTCTGAGTCATCAGTTAGAGCTTAGTACTTATTTCCACCATCATTGGCCTAAGGAAACCATGCCCACATCTTTCCTGTTTCCTGATTGCTCTGCGCTAGACTTTTTTTTTTTTTTTTTTTTTTTTTAATGGAACACTATCAGTCCTTCTTAAGGTAGTCATGCAAAAGACTATCTCATATTGGGGATATTTGAAATTTATGCTGGCTTACCTTTTCTAGAGTTGTGCTCAACTGGTTGGTGAGACAAAAGAGACTGATGGACATGAATGAGTCTCCTTAAAGAAATCACACTGAAAGCCCATTTTATTTTATTTTTTTTT